>PVHT020004019.1:3944158-3975193 GCA_004024745.2 Catagonus wagneri
AAAAAAAAAAAAAAAAGTGAATATGAAAAAAAGATTTAAGAGTATCTCGAATGATTCATTTTGCTTTCTTTTCATTCTGTATCACACAACAAGAATAAAAACCTACCTCTAGGAGTTCCCGCTGTGGCTCAGTGGTTAACGAATCCGACTAGGAACCATGAGGTTGCTGGTTCGATCCCTGGCATTGCTTAGTGGGTTAAGGATTCGATGTTGCCATGAGCTGTCGTGTAGGTCCCAGATGCGGCTCAGATCCCGCATTGCTGTGGCTGTGGCATTGGCTGGCGGCTACAGCTCCAGTTAGACCCCTAGCCTGGCAACCTCCATATGCGGCAGGTGTAGCCCTGAAAAGACAAAAAGACAAACAAAACAAAACGAAACAAAAACCCTACCTCTAAGTCTAAAAGAGTCTAAAATAAAAATTTTAAGTGATAGGGAAGCATATTTCATGGTTTACGTGACAGTGTTTTTCTGTTTTAGTGGTACACAAGATAGTGGTGTGTGTTACATTTAATGGTATATTAGAACTAGTAGTAAAGCGTTACATTAAGCGTAACTACTAAAAGAATAGAAGTATAGTCTAAATCTTCTAAATCAGCAAGAAGAAGAGGAAAGAGTGCTTAATTTTTGTAATTGTTCTGCTCAGTGTTATTTTTGCTTGTGATACTAGGTGTGTTAGTGGGTCTTTGATTTATATATATTCAAATCCAAGTCTAAATTATAATTATTTGTAATAATTTATTCATACTAATAAAAAGCCCATAACAAGCTTTTTATTAACATGAATATAGATTTTTTTTTTTCCGCTTTTTAGGGCTACACTCGCGGCATATGGAGGTTCCCAGGCTAGGGGTCGAATCAGAGCTACAGCCGCCGGCCTACGCCACAGCCACTGCAATGCCAGATCCGAGGCACTTTTGCAACCTAAACCAGAGCTCACAGCAACACCGGATCATTAACCCACTGAGCAAGGCTAGGGATCGAACCCGCAACCTCATGGTTCTTAGTCGGATTCGTTAACCACCGTGCTACGACGGGAGCTCCAACATGAATGTAGATTTATTTTTTATTTTTATTTTCTTTTTGTGGCTGCATGTGCGGCATGTGGAAGTTCCTGGAGCTAGGGATTGAAACAGAGCTGTACCTGCCAGCCTACATCATAGCCATGACAACCTGGGGTTCCAGCTGCATCTGTGACCTGTGCTGCAGCTTTCAGCAACAACCGATCCTTCACCCACTGAACGAGGCCAGGGATTGAACCTGTATCCTCAAATATACTAGTCAGGTTCTTAACCTGCTGAGCCACAATTGGAACTCTTGGTCTTTTTTTGTTTTTTGTTTTTTGTTTGTTTTAAACATAGATCTTTCAACCATTTTTCCTTTGGTGAACTTGAAAACATAAATACTAATTGGCTATTGTGACATAGTGTGCTGCTCATCTTTGTTCAAAACCCCTTATTTTTATAAAGCACCATTTAGAACTTACTCGTATTTGTGGACTGTGATTAAGTACTTTTTTTATATGTATATATTTGATTCATTGGATTTTACTGTAAAAATTATAGACACTTAAAACATATTTCTGTTAGTTTACGCATATATAGTATGTAATTATACTATGTTCTTTTGGTATAACAGTAATATATCTGTTAGTTTATAAATATATATTTATAATGCTAAGGAAATTAATAGAATGTGGGATTTATTTCATTATCAATAGGTAATCTATTAAAGTTAAAAGTTAGTCTTTTATTTATGAGAAGAAATGTAGCTCTTGCTTTTAAAGCATAATTTCCTCATTTGAGAACAGCTGCTCTGGCTTCCTGTTTAATAATGACTTTACAAAAGTGGTCACGTTTGTTACTAATGAGACATCTAGTTTCTGTGATTCTACAGTTTTACTAAGCAGATATATTTAGGAAGTCATTTTGACTTAACTGAGTATTGCTGTATAGTTTCCTGTGAGAGATATTTATTGCTTTAAAAAAATATAGGTATTCCTTGGAGTTCCCGTCGTGACTCAGTGGTTAATGAATCCAACTGGGAACCATGAGGTTGCGGGTTCGATCCCTGGCGTCACTCAGTGGGTTAAGGATCCGGTGTTGCTGTGGCTGTGGTGTAGGCTGGCAGCAACGGCTCCGATTGGACCCCTAGCCTGGGAACCTCCATATGCCGTGAGTGCGGCCCTAGAAAAGGCAAAAAGACAAAAAAAAAGGCTAAATTATCGTCTTCTGTCTTCATGAAGTAGCCTTTTAGGGAAGCTAAGACTTACTGAATAGTGCAGAAAAGAGGCTATAGAGAAAGGTTTAATGGCGAATAGAGAAAGGGAATTATTTTGTGTAAAACCTCTGAAAAAAACAGGAAAGATCTCGTGAAATAAATTACTTTAAAAGTATAGACAATCATTATATTTGGGGGGACTTTTACATTCTTTATTAATATCCTTTCAGGCCGCAGGTATTTCTAGGAGTGATCACAGCTCATGTCCTTATCAATAGCTGACACATAAATTATATGGCAATAATTTTTTAAAAATTTATAAAAATTTTATTATAGGTGACTTAGAATGTTCTGTCAATTTCTGCTGTACAGCCAAGTGACCCGGTTATATGTATATATACATTCTTTTTCTCATATATCTTCCATCACATTCCATCAAAACCATGGGGATATACTGTTTGGATCCTGTGCTATACAGCAGGATCTCATTGCTTATCCACTCCACATGCATTAGTTTGCATCTACTAACCCCAAACTACCAGTCCATCCCCCTCCTTCCCCCTCCCCCTTGGCAACTACAAGTCTGTTCTCTATGTCTATAAGTTTGTTTCTGTTTTGTAGATAGGTTCATTTGTGCCATATTTTAGATTACACATATGGTGATACTATATGGCATTTGTATTCTCTTTTTGACTTGCTTCACTTAGTATGAGAATCTCTAGTTCATCCCTGTTCCTGCAGATGGCATTATTTTCCCCTTTTTTAATGGCTGATTAGTATTCCATTGTATATATATACCACATCTTCTTAATCCATTCATCTGTTAATGGACATTTAGGTTGTTTTCATGCCTTGGCTATTGTGAATAGTGCTGCAGTGAACATACGGGCGAGTGTATCTTTTTCAAGGAAAGTTTTGTGTGGATATGCCCAAGAGTGGGATTGTTGGGTCATATGGCAGTTCTGTATTTAGTTTTCTGAGGTACCTCCATACTGTTTTCCATTGTGGTTGTATCAGTTTACATTTCCGCCAACAGTGTAGGAGGGTACCCTTTTCTCCACACCCTCTCTAGCATTTGTTATTTGTTGACTTCTTAATGATGGCCATTCTGACTGGTGTGAGGTGGTACCTCATAGTAGTTTGATTTGCATTTCTCTAATAATTAGTGATGTTGAGCATTTTTTCATGTGCCCCTTGGCCATCTGTATGTCTTCTTTGGAGAAATATCTCTTTAGGTCTTCTTTTCAGTTGAATTGTTTGTTTTGCTGTCTAGTAATATGAATTGTTTGTATGTTTTGGAGATTAAGCCCTGTTGGCTGTATCATTTGCAACTATTTTCTCCCACTCTGTAGGTTGACTTTTTGCTTTTCTTTATGGTTTCCTCTGCTGTGCAACAGCTTGTAAGTTTGATTAAATCCCACTGGTTTATTTTTGTTTTTATTTCTCTTGCCTTGGGAGACTGACCTCAGAAAACATTTGTATGGTTGATGTCAGAGAATGTTTTCCCTATGTTCTCTTCTAGGAGTTTTATTGTATCCTGTTGTATGTTTAAGTCTTTAAGCCATTTTTTTTTTTTTTTTTGTCCTTTTGCCTTTTCTAGGGCCGCACTCATGGCATATGAAGGTTCCCAGGCTAGGGGTCTAATCGGAGCTGTAGCTGCCGGCCTATACCACAGCCAAAGCAACATGGGATCCGAGCCGTGTCTGCGACCTGCACCACAGCTCACGGCAATGCTGGATCCTTAATCCACTGACCAAGGCCAGGGATTGAACCTGTCATGGTTCCTAGTCGGATTCGTTAACCACTGAGCCATGATGGGAACTGCTCTCTTTAAGCCATTTCGAATTTATTTTGTACAATGTGTGTCCTAGTTTCATTGATTAACATGCAGCTGTCCAATTTTGCCAGCACCACTTGATGAAGAGACTGTGTTTTCCCCATTTTATGTTCTTGCCTCCTTTGTCAAATTGACCTCAGGTGTCTGGGTTTATTTCTGGGTTCTCTATTCTGTTCCAGTGGTTGGTATGTCTGTTTTTGTACCAGTACTGTCACTGTAGCTTTGTAATACTGTCTGAAATCTGGAAGAGTTATGCCTCCTGCTTGTTTTTTTTTTTTCCCTGCAGGATTGCTGTGCAATTCAGGGTCTTTTATGGTTTGGTTCCATATAAATTTTTGGATTGTTTTAGTTCTGTAAAAAATATCATGGGTCATTTGATAGGGATTACATTAAATCTGTAGATTACTTTGGGTAGTATGACTATTTTATTTATTTATTTTTGTCTGGTTTTTTTAGGGCCATACCTGTTGCATATGGAGGTTCCAGGCCATGGGTTGAATCGGAGCTGCAGCCGCTGCCCTACAGCACAGCCACAGCGATGCAGAATCCGAGCTGCATCTGCAACCTGCACCACAGCTCACAGCAATGCTGGATCCTTAACCCACTGAGCAAGACCAGGGATTGAACCCTCATCCTCATGGATACTAGTCAGGTTTATTACCACTGAGCCACAATGGGAACTCCTGTATGACCATTTTAGCAATAGTAATTATTCCAATCCAGGAGCATGGGATATCTTTGCATTTCTTTGAATCCTCTTTAATTTCCTTGATTAATGTTTTTTAGTTCTTAGCATGTAAGTCTTTTACCTCCTTGGTCAGTTTTATTCCTAGGTATTTAATTTTTTCGGGTGTGATTTTAAAAGGTATTGTATTTTTATATTCCTTTTCTAATATCTCATTGTCAGTATACAGAAATGCAGCCGATTTCTGAATGTTAATCTTGTATCTGCTACTTGGCTGAACTCATTGATCGGTTCGAATAGTGTTTGTATGGAGTCCTTAGGGTTTTCTATGTATACTACCATGTCATCGCATGGAGGGACAATTTTACCTCTTCTCTTCTAATTTGGATACCTTTTCTTTCTTTCTTTTTTTTTTTTTTGTCTTTTTAGGGCTGCACTTGCGGCACATGGAGGTTCCCAGGCTAGGGGTCGAATCAGGGCTGTAGCTTCTGGCCGACTTCACAGCCACGGCAACACCAGATCTGAGCTGCATCTGTGACCTACACCACCACTCATGGCAGTGCCAGATCCTTAACCCACTGAACGAGGCCAGGGATCGAACCTGCATCCGCATGGTTACTACTAGTCAGATTTGTTTCCATTGAGCCACAATGGGAACTCCCCATGGATACCTTGTATTTATTTTGTATGTCTGATTGCTGTAGCTAGAACTTCCAATACTAGGTTGAATTAAAAGTGGTGATAGTGGGCATCCTTGTGTTATTTCAGATTTTAGTGGGAAGGCTTTCAGCTTCTGTCCATTGAGTATTATATTATTTGTGGGTTTGTCATCCATGGCTTTTATCATGTTATGTTCCCTCTATACCCACTTTGGTAAGAGTTTTTTGTCATGAATGGATGTTGGATTTTGTCAAATGCTTTTACTGCATCTATTGAGATGATCATGTGGTTTTTGACTTTTCTTTTGTTGATCTGGTATATGATATTGATTTGCGTATGTCGAACCATTCTTGTGAACTTTGGTTGAATCCCAGTTGGTTGTGTATGATCGTTTAATCTGTTGCTGGACTCAGTTGGCTAAAGTTTTGTTGAGAATTTTTGCTTCTATATTCATCAAAGATATTGGCCTGTGATTTTCTTTTTTGGTAGTGTCTTTGTCTGGTATTGGTATTAGGGTGATGGTGGCTTCATAGAATGTTTTTGAAATTGTTCCTTCTTCAACATTTTGGAAAAGTTTAAGAAGGATGTGCATAAGCTCTTCTTTCTTTGGTAGAATTCACTTGTGAAGCCATCTGGTCCTGGACTTTTGTCTGTAGGGAGTGTTTTTTATTACATGTTCAATTTCATTTCTAGTGATCAGTCTGTTCAGTCGGTCTAGTTCTTCCTGATTGAGTTTTGGTGTGCTGTAAGTCTAGAAAGTTGTCTATTTCTTCTAGGTTGTTGAATTTGTTGGTATATAATTGTTCATAGTATTCTCTTACGGTTTTTTGTATTTCTGCAGCATCCATTGAGATTTCTCCTTTTTCATTTCTTATTTTGTTTGAGTTCTTTCTCACCTCTTCTTGGTAGTCTGGCCAGAGGTTTGTCAATTTTTTTCCATTTCAAAGAACCAGCTCTTGGTTTTATTGTTTTTTTCTCTTGTTTTTTTTTTTTGAATCTCTATTTTACTGATTTCCTCTCTGATCTTTATGGTTTCCTTCCTTCTGCCGATTTAGGTTTTGTTAGTTCTTATTTATTTATTTATTTATTTGGCCTTTTCTTGTTTTAGGGCCGTACCCACAGCATGTGGAGGTTCCCAGGCTAGGGGTCTAACAGGAGCTGTAGCTGCCAACCGTCACCACAGCCACAGCAACGCAGGATCCAAGCCACATCTGCAACCTACACCACAGCTCACGGCAACACCAGATCCTTAACCCACTGAGCAAGGCCAGGGATCGAACCCGCAACCTCATGGTTCTTAGTTGGATTCGTTTCTGCTGAGCCACAATGGGAACTCCTTGTTTGTTCTTCTTTTTCTAATTCTTTTAGGTGCTGGGTTTAGCTGTCAATTTGAGATTTTTCTTCTTTTTTGAGGAAGGCCTGTATTGCTATGAACCCTCTAAATACTGCTTTTGCGGCATCCCAGAGATTTTGAATGGTTGTGTTTTCATTATTATTTGTCTCAAGGTATTTTTTAATTTCTGTTTTGATTTCCTCATTGACCCATGATCTGCTTCTTTTTGGTTCAGTATTGATGGGCTGTATGTCTCTAGAAAGTTGTCTGTTTTTTCCCTTTTAGAAATTAGACTATATCTTGCCACTCTCTTCTGGACTGTAGTGTTTCTGTAGAGAAATCAACTGATAACCTAATGGGGGTTCCCTTATAATTAACTCTTTCTTTTTATCTTGCTGCCTTTAGAATCCTCTTCCTTATCTTTAACTTTTGTCATTTATTATAATATGTCTTGGTGGGTCTATTTGGGTTCAGCTTGTTTGGGGCCCTCTGTGCTGTCTTGATATCTGTTTCCTTTAGATTTGGAAACTTTTCAGCCGTAATTTCGTCAAATATATTTTCAATTTTCTTTTTCTTCTCCTGGAATTTCTATTATGTTTAGATCGGTCTGCTTTATATTATTCCATCGATCTCTTATATTGCTTTCATGTTTTTGGTTTTCTGTCTGCTGTCCTGATTGGGTGATTTCCATTATTCTATCTTCTAAGTCACTTATTTGTTCCTTTGTATTATTCATTCTGCTTTTCAGTGTCTTTAACTCAGATTGCGTCTCTGCAAATGAATTTTCTAATTTTTCTTGCTCCTTTTATTTTCTTGTTCCTTTCAAAAGTAATCTGCATTACTCTTAATTCCTTCAGTATTTTCACTGTCTCCTTTTTGAACTTGGTGTGTGTTAGACTGCAGAGTTCTGTTTCATTGTTTGCTTCTTCAGGGGAATTATCCTGTTTTTTAACTAGTAATGGTTTCGGAGTGTCTTTGTTTAGCTTATATTTTTCTTATTCTTTGAGTTTAGGGAGAACAACTGTTGTAGTCTTAGAGGGCTATTTTTATACAAGACCCCCCACCCCGGGTAGTTTGTGAGGACTTACTTTTTTTTTTTTTGGTTAGAGGGCTGCTTTAGGTTTGGATGCTTGCTGTCTCTTTCTTTAGTGTGTGCAGGCTGTTATCCCCTTGATAGAGGGTGTGCTGGTGTAAGCCTGTGCTTGCTTCCAAGAAGATGGAGGCAGTGGACAGAGCCTGCTGCCAGTGATAAGGCAATAATTGAATAGACAGCAGAGACAGAAAGTAGTGTTAGAATGAAAAACAAGCAAAGAAGAAGGGGCTACCAGTCGGACTGTATCATTTTGCTAGACTGTGCCATTAAAAATCACTTTGTGGGGAGTTTCCATTGTGGCTCAGAGGGTTAAGAATCTGACTAGTATCCATGAGGATGTAGGTTTGATCCCTGGCCTCTCTCAGTGCGTTAAGGATCCAGCATTGCCATGAGTGGTGGTGTAGGTTGCAGACATTGCTGTGGCTGAGGTATAGGCTGGCAGCTGCAGCTCTGGTTCAACCCCTAGCCTGGGAACTTCCATATGCTGCAGGTGCGGCCCTAAAAAGAAAAAAAATCATTTTGTGGCCCATGGGTTGCTAATTTCTCTTGTGTACACTGAAAATTTAGGTAGCTGGAAGAACAAATTCTCTTCCCAAGGCCCTTGGCATAAAAAAATCCAAAAAGAAATCCAGATAACTATATCATTAAAATTATTTTAAAAATAAATTCTAACAAACATGGTTATTTGGACTTCCCATGAAGGTAGTTGGTCAACTCTATATATCCATCACTCTAATTGTTAAGTGTTTGAAAGGGCCAGGATGTATAGTAACAGTAGTATAAAATAATGTCATGTGGCTAGACAGTGGGAAAAGAGTTAAAACAAAATTCGTGGGAACAAACTAGAAATCATTGTAGATTTTATGTACTTACTCTAGGGCTGGAAAGCTCAGTGTAACTTTTAAATATAACAACAGCAAAATATAATGATGTATGTTCTTATGATGTTCCTTTTAGAAACCATAGTAATAGGAGATACTAATTATTTTGTAAATTTAACTATATGACAGTCCCTGTCCTAAGCATCTACATAAATTGTATTTCATCTGTGTCAAAGCTCTAAAAAGTAGATGGTATTGTTTCCACTTTAGGATTGAGAAAACTATATAAAACTCAAAGACAAAGTCAACTGGGTAGTAAATGGTAGAGCTAGAATTTGAATCTGATACCTTTGGGCTTCAAAACTAGTTTTGATCCATGATACGATTTTGATACAGTTCAAGATAAAGTGGCATCCTGTGTTCTTTATTTAAGAAGGCAGGAAAGCATAGAACATATATGTGTAATATATAATTGCTGTTATATTTTATTTTTAATTTTTTTTTTTTTTTTTTGTCATTTCTAGGGCTGCACCCGCGGCATATGGAGGTTCCCAGGCTAGGGGTCTAAACAGAGCTGTAGCCGCTGCCCTACGCCACAGCCACAGCAATACGGGATCTGAGCCCTGTCTGCAACCTACACTGCAGCTCATGGCAATGCTGGATCCTTAACCCGCTGAGCGATGCCAGGGATCAAACCTGCAACCTTATGGTTCTTAGTCAAATTTGTTAACCACTGAGCCACGACGGGAACTCCAATAATTGCTGTTATATTTTAGAGAGAGTACAGAGTTGACTTTTTAGAAAGGGGGACTGTATGCATCTCTTGCCAATCCCAGACCTCTGGGTAAACCCAATTTTCTGTTTGTCATACTTATTCTTAGACTTCTGAACATAGCTGGTGGCAATTACCTACTGGTTCTGATGGGCTCAGCACAGATTTCAAGTTTTCCAGCATTGCTTAGCCATCAGTGGCTCTTTGCAATATTTTCACTTGTGTAGTCATTACTGCACAGCCTCCTCTATAACCATAGTTTGAAGCTCTCTTCATTCTCCTAAATTCCTATCCCTACCCTAGTCTTCTTCATTCATAGCAGACCATCTCAGCTTATCAAGGAAGTGGAGATCTTTGTATCTTGAAATCCTATAGTTCTCTCTCTCTCTTTTTTTTTTCTTTTTGTCTTTTTGTCTTTTTGTCCTTTTATGGCCACACCTGCGGCATATGGAGGTTCCCAAGGCTAGGAGTCTAATAGGAGCTATAGCCGCTGGCCTACACTGCGGCCACAGCAATGTGGGATCCAAGCCGCATCTGCAACCTACACCACAGCTCACAGCAATGCCAGATCCTTAACCCACTGAGTGAGGCCAGGGATCAAACTTGCAACCTTGTGGTTCGTAGTCGGATTCATTTCTGCTGAGCCACGACGGGAACTCCTAAGTTGTCTCTTTTTGATCTTCATCATCCCTTCCGTTCAGACTTTTTCCTGTGTCCAAATTGATCAGTCCTTTGAGAATAGTTAGGTTTCTTGATAGCCATGTGGCTGCCGCAACCTGCAAGTCACACATAATCTTTCTTCTGAGTGTCTGTCTTCCTAGAATTTGTGTTTACTTCTTTGTTACTTTCCAGCCATTTCTAGCTATTTATGTATAGATTATACTTCTTTTTAATGAAGTCTTTGAGGAAAATATCCTTATGTATTATCCTCACTGCCTATTTTTTTTTTTTTTTTGCCTTTCCTATTTTATTTATTTATTTATTTTGCTTTTTAGGGCCACACCTGTGGCATATGGAGGTTCCCAGGCTAGGGGTCCAATCGGAGCTGTAGCCACCGGCCTATGCCACAGCCACGCGGGATCCAAGTCGCGTTTGCAACCTACACCACAGCTCACGGCAACACCGGATCCCCAACCCACTGAGCAAGGCCAGGGATCAAACCTGCAACCTCATGGTTCCTAGTCAGATTCGTTAACCATTGAGCCACGATGGGAACTCCGTGCCTAATTTTTTTTAAGGCCACACCCGTGGCATATGGAAATTCCTGGGCTAGGGGTTGAATCCAAGCCACAGCTGCAACCCAATCCATAGCTGTGGCAACACTGGATCCTTTAACCCACTGCACCTAGCTAGCGAACAAACACATACCTCCACAGCTACCTTAGGTGCTGGAGTTGGATACTTAACCCACCGCGCCATGGTGGGAACTCTCTCACTGCCTAATTTTTAACATATTGTTAAGTTTTGGAGTTCCTGTCATGGCTCAGTGGCTCCAACTAGGAACCATGAGGTTACAGGTTGGATCTCTGGCTTTGTTCAGTGGGTTAAGGATCCAGCATTGCCATGAGCTGTGGTGTAGGTCGCAGATGCGGCTCGGATCTGGTGTTGCTGTGGCTGTGGCGTAGACTAGCAGCTACAGCTCCAATTTGACCCCTAGCCTGGTAATCTCCGTATGCCTTGGGTGCAGCCCTAAAAAGCAAAAAAAAAAAAAAAAAAAGTTTTTATTGAAAAAGTAACTGATAAAATTAGAACTGTAATAATGCAGGAACAATGAAAAAATAGAAGTCTTTAAAAATAAGCAATGTTTAAAAAACAAATTATAGATTTTCTGGAGCTTAATGGAAACTGAGGGAGCATCAAGGAAAACTGATATTTTTCAACTTTTATCTAGCTTTATATTTACTGATCAGACACTGAATGTCATATCTGTTTGTTGTGGGAGGAAGGAAGACTCAAGTATATAAAGGAGTGTCAAGAATATTCTGCTGATACTGGATTTTTAGTAAAACTGTACTAATATAATGTCGTGTGATCTTACTCTGGCTTATAAAATTTCAACTTTTTAAAGCACGTTCCATCAGTTAGAATTGGCATTTAATTTCTGCATTATTGTGTATCCATATCAAAAAATATTACTAAAGAGGACTTGGGAAAAAAGGTATTAGAGTTAGTTTATGTTGTCTTGAACTCAACACAGGTCATCTTAAAATATACTTGGTATTATTTCATATTAACTTATAATCAGGAAACAAAAATGTTTTATGTAGTTCAAAATGTTTTTGTCTTATTACAGGCAGCTGTTAAATCTAAGAAAGCTACAGATACCTATAAACTCTATGTGGAAAAATATGCATTAGCAAAAGCAGATTTTGAACAGAAAATGACAGAAACAGCACAGGTTGGTATTTTTAACACTTTAAATCTCAAACAGGATTTTTTGTTTTTGTTTACTGATGTAATTTTTGTTGTAAAATTTTTTATTATTCAGAAATGTTAAAATGTACAGTTTCAATGTTAATAATGCTGTTTTAAAAATAATATACATCTTGTTTTGGGGATTGAAGACCAATCAGTAATTAAAATGTAAAGGTTTATTCAGATAGACTAGAAGAGAATGTTTAAAGAATACTGAGAAAATGAGGACATTGGTAGATGATGAAGACAGTACTGATTGTTAGCCTTATGAATGGGTTTTATTTTATTTTATTTGGCCATGCCCTTGGCATGCAGAAGTTCCTGGGCTGGGGGTTGAACCTATGCCATAGCCATGACAAAGCTGAGTCCTTAGCCACCAAGGAACTCCTCATGTATGGGTTTTCAAATTGGACCTTTACTTAGAAGAAAGCTGGAAATGACTCAGTGCTGATGATATAGCAGTTAACAAAATTATCAAGAATCTTTGCTTTCATAGAACTTCGATTTTAGTAATGGAAGGCAAACAATAAAAAGTCTGTCTTCCATAAGCTTGGGGCAAATCATATTCAATTTGATGTTCCTAGAGCCTTAATTAAAAGCCTAGATTTAATAAGGGTGCCTTTTATGAATCATACCCCAAACCTCCACTCCCACCTTTTGTTGTCCTCTTGTTTTATTTTTCTTCTTAGCACCTGCCAACATCTAACACCATAAATTTTTTTTTACTGTGTCAGAGAGGATGGGATGGGTATGCGGAGGTGACAGAGAACCCCCCGGATCTTAGTAGCTTACAATAGCAAGAGTTTATTTGTTATCATGTTCCTTGTTCACCGTGGGTCAGCTCTTCCCTCTGGTACTGAGGCTGGTGAAGGAACCCCTTCTTAGAACATTCTTAGTCATCGTATATGAGCCACTAGAAATGTGGTGAAGCACACTGACTCTTCTACCCATATTTTTTATTACCTGTCTTATACTAAAATTTAAGTTCTGTGAGAACAGGGATTAATTTGTTTATTGCTATCTCTTTAGCATTTAAAACCATTCCTTGCTCATGGTAGGCACTCTGTAAGTGTGAAGAAGGACTTTATGAATCTGACTTTTGGACTATAAAGAGTCTTCTTACTTTGACTGGTAAATAATGCACACCTCAGAAACCAAAAGGCTTGCTTGCTTGTGTGCAGACGTAGTGCTTCCATCTTTACTTACTGTGTTATAGGCACTGTGCTCGATGCTGGGTGTATACGGTATATATGTAAATAAAACAAATTCTCTCTGTTTTACATGGAGTTTACAGTGTGGAGGAGGGGGTAGGCATTAAATATATGCTCAAATAAAAAGTTTACATTATTATAAGTGTTACAAAGGAAAAGAACAGACTTCCTCATGAGATAGAATAATAGGGGTGACCTAATTTGGGTAGGGGGGTTAGGAAGGACTTTTTGGAGAAATGACATTTAAAACTGAGACTGAAGAATTGGAAAAAGACTTATTCTAGGGCAAGAGTGTTCCAGGCATTAGGGACCATCGGTATGAAGACCCAGAGGTGCAAAAGATCTGTCACATTCTAGAAAGTAAAGCATTCTTACTAAAACTTAGTAAGGAAAGGTGGTGGTTAGAAATGAAGCTAAAGAGTTAGTCAAGGAGTTCCCGTTGTGGCTCAGCGGTTAACAAACCCCACTAGTATCCATGAGGATGCGGGTTCGATCCCTGGACTCTCTCAGTGGGTTAAGGATCCAGCTTTGTCATGAGCTATGGTGTAGGTTGCAGACGCAGCTCGGATCCCAGGTTACTGTGGCTATGGGATAGACCGGGAACTTCCATATGTCACGGGTGCGGCCCTAAAAAGACGAAAAAGACCGAAAAAAAATAAGAAGAGACAGATAGTCAAGGACCAGGCTTTAGTAAGGGTTTAGGTTTTCTTCTAAGAGCAGTTGGAAGACATCCAAGAGTTGTCTGCAGGGATATGACATATTTGATGTGCAGTTTAAAAGCTGATTCTGACAGTTTCATGAAGAAGGGATTATGGTGAGGCCAAAGGAGAATTAAGAGTCCAGTATAGTAGGAGGCAGTGTAGTTGTCTGGTGAGAAGGTTGAGGGTCAGTGTGGTGGCCCTGGAGAACAGAAGTGAATGCCTTTGGAAATGGCACGGTTAGGGTGGATGGGTGAATTCTAAGGGATTTGGTTTGTAAGCCTGTCTGGATAGGCAAAAGCTACATAAAGAGCTGTTAGCAAGGGGTAGGGCTGTTGTTGAGGGTAGCAAGGGGATCAGATGTTCAGTTTTGAGCCTGTTAATTTTGAGCTGTGTATACCTAAGTGGAGACATCACATTTTGTAATTTGTGCTGAACATAATGTTCATAGTCCCTTATCTACACTTTTAAACTCCAAAAGCCCTGAAAACCAAAGTTTTTTTCTAGAACTCATTTGGGAGCGAAACTTTACTTGAACTGTTATAAGGCTGCGTACAGTCTCTGTCCTGCTTTGATTGAATATGCATGCTTTCTTTTAGTGTCTGATAAATGGATGCCACTGTAGGTCCTGCTGGTAGTCTTATGAGATGTATGGTAACAACACCATGTTATCTTTTTTAAATTTTTTTTTGTTTTTTTTAGGGCTGCACCCACGGCATATGGAAGTTCCCAGGTTAGGGATCAAATTAGAGCTATAGCTGCTGGCCTGTGCCACAGACATAGCAATTCCAGACCCAAGCCACCTCTGTGGGCTACACCACAGTTCATGGCAATGCTGGATCCTTAACCCACTGAATGAGGCCAGGGATCAAACCCACATCCTCATGGATACTAGTTGGATTCGTTAACTGCTGAGCCACGACAGGAACTCCATGTTATATTTATTTTAAAAAATCCAAAATATTTGAATTCTAAAGGGCTTGGTCCCAAAGATTTTGAATAAGGGATTGGGCCTTTATAAAATAGGGGCTTGTCATTACACAGAGCCATAGTTTCATCACCTTTGGATAGAGTGTGGAGAAGTGAGGGCCAGGCTCTGAGAGTTCATCATTGTCAGTTTGGGAGAGGAAGAGACGCTAAAATCCAAGTAGGAGAAGCCCGAGTAAAATTGATTTAAGTTTTTAGACTGTTGTTGCATTACTGCCAAACTATAATTTCACCATTATTGATTTTTTTAAAGTTTAGACCCTTTACACAGATACAGATGTGATCATTTGACTTAGTGATTTCTGATCATGTAACTCAGTGCTGAAGAAAATTGGACATTATATATGGGGTGAGGGAATTTAATTTGATAAACTAACCAGGAAAAAATAGCAAACATTTAGCCCTGCTCCTTGGAACTGATGTAATTTGGAAGAAAATGGGTAATCAGATTTGTGCAGTGGAAATGACAAATGTATTTTTGTTTGAAAATGGCTAGTTCAGCATTTCCCAAATCCTGTTTTTTTTTTTTTTTTTAATCTTTTGTCGTTTTAGGTGCTGCACTCGAGGCATGTGGAGGTTTCCAGGCTAGGGGTCTAATTGGAGCTACAGCTGCTGGTCTTCAGCACAGCCACAGCAACGTGGGATCCGAGCCGCGTCTGCAACGTACACCACAGCTCACGGCAACACCGGATCCTTAACCCACTGAACGAGGCCAGGGATCGAACCTGCAACCTCATGGTTCCTAGTTGGATTCATTTCCGCTGAGCCACGACAGGAACTCCCCAAATCCTGTTTTGAGAAATGTTATTGTTCTATCAGTTATTAATAGATATTCACAGAAGAAAAGGGTTGTGTGGGCAAACAAATTTGGAAGACATTGGGTTAAGCAGAGTGAAACAAGTTTTATTACTTTAGTGTTTTTTCAGTTTTTAATATGTTTATTTTGAAGCCAAGTCTAGCATTGTCCCTCCCCCCCAAATAAATACCAGATTAACCTGGGAGTTTTCTAGGCAACATTTTCCCCTCTTCCCAGCTCATTTCCTAAGTAGTCATGGAGGATCACATAGTTTTGTAGTTTGAAAACACTTCCCAGGTCATGCCCACCTTCAGTTGAGAATTGCTGAGATATAGAGTATATATTCAGACTTTCCCAGATTTCTTTGACCATAGACTCTTTTGGAGACTATGTATTAACATTTCAAGAATTAGACATTTTGAAAGTCTTTGGGGTAGATGATAAAGTTTAAGTAAACTGTAGTTTTAGCTCAGCCAACTAATTGTTTTTCATTTGTTGAAATGCTTCTCCCTCGGTTTTCATGACACTGTTCTCCCCTGGGTCTCTTTCTCATTTTCTGACCATGATTATAGATTTTAATTTGTGGTTCCTTTTTTTTTTTTTTTTTTTTTTTTTTTTTTTTTTTTTTTTTTTTTTTTTTTTTTTTTTTTTTTTTTGCCTTATCTAGGGCCGCACCCGCGGCATGTGGAGGTTCCCAGGCTAGGGGTCTAACAGGAGCTGTAGCTGCTGGCCTTCGCCACAGCCACAGCAATGCCAGATCCAAATCCAAGCCACGTCTGCAACCTACACCACAGCTCACGGCAACGCCCGATCCTTAACCCTCTGAGCAAGGCCAGGGATGGAACCCGCAACCTCATGGTTCCTAGTCGGATTCGTTAACCACTGAGCCATGACGGGAACTCCCGTGGTTCCTTCTAATTCTGAAAAAAATTCACATTTGCCTGAGAAATTGCATTACAAAAAAGTTAACTTTCTTGATGCTATATTTCAATATGTTCATTAGACTCATTTGTCTAGAAACATTGTTAAATATTATATAGTAGTGGTAGCTTGATACATTTGGATATGTTAAGGTGACTTCTGTGATTTCAGAATATATCTGTGTGTGTATTTTTTTGTATTTGCTACCCAGAAATTTCAAGATATTGAAGAAACTCATCTCATTCACATAAAGGAAATTATAGGATCCTTGTCAAATGCTATAAAGGAAATTCATTTGCAAATAGGCCAGGTAAGTTTTTACTCTTGTTGAACTGATTCATAAGAATTTTATGTTCTTTGATAACTCTTTAAAAATCCAAACTTACAACATGATACTACATTATTTCCAACAAATAATATATATTTACATGTATTAAATATAACCTGGATTTTTTATTACTTAGCTATCAAGGATAACTTAATTTTTAAAATTAATTTTAGTCTTCTTTATATAAAAGTTACCATTCTTTGAATAGTTCTTTTTTAAGGTTTTACTGTTTTAAAATTTAGAATAGCAGCTTCAGTAAGTTATAGAACTTGTGCTTAGACATTTTCCAGAAATATGAAAGAGGTTTATTTATTTATTTGTCTTTTTGCCTTATCTAGGGGCTGCACCCACGGCATGTGGAGGTTCCCAGGCTAGGGGTCTAACAGGAGCTATAGCTGTCGGCCTTCTCCACAGCCACAGCAATGCGGGATCCGAGCCGTGTCTGCAACCTACACCACAGCTCTCGGCAACGCCAAATCCTTAACCCACTGAGCAAGGCCAGGGATTGAACCCACAACCTCATGGTTCCTAGTCAGATTCGTTAACCACTGAGCCATGACGGGAACTCTGAAAGAGTTTTAATAAATAAAAAGTGAAGCCTTTTTATTTGTTACTAAAGTTATAACACTATTTTCATTATTGTATAAGTTTTATTTATAAGATTTATGTCTTAAAACACTCAAAGATGGAAACAGGACACTGCCTTGACTTCTAAGGCTGTGAGGCCATATCTTAAGGAGTACATGTAAATAATGGTTTATATTCACAGTTCTACTAACAGTATAAGTAAATGTGTAAGTGTGTGTTAGGTAAATGAAAGTTCTCAAAGGCTTTGAGTCAGAAAATACATATTTTGGTGTAATGAATTTTAATTGCCTTGTTTAAGTTTTGTCTGAAAAATAGTAAGGCTATTTTTGGAAAATGATCAAAATTTATCTTTATTCATTTTAATAGGTCCATGAAGAATTTATAAATAACATGGCTAACACTACAGTTGAAAGCTTGATACAAAAATTTGCTGAGTCAAAAGGCACTGGAAAGGAAAGACCTGGTAAGATGACAAACTCTGTAAGGAAACATATTCAGGTTCTCATCCCGTAACTAATATGTTTTGCCTTTAAATTCCAAAACTGCAAAATGGAGCTTGGGAGATAGCTAAAAATCTGTATAAAATTTCAGATATCATTTACTTTGTGTCTGATGGTGTATTAGATTTTTGTTTTGACCTTTAGTACTTAATAATTTAGTATTACTTAAAGTGATTATCATACCTTTACTAAATTAGTATGTTAGAATTATAGTTTCAAAAGTAGACTTAGCAACAGAAGGCCATTTTAGTAAGAGAAAGAGTGAGAGAGAATATTGAGCCCTCTGAGCACTGAGACATTTCTTAAAATCTAATAGCTTTATTTCTTTTCCCATTCACATATGTATTCAACAAATATATTTATTGAGTGCTAACAGTATTACAGGTACTGTTTTAGACACTGAGTGTAGGAATCTTGGTTCCTGGTTTGTAAACAAATGATTAAAGATTTCCTTAATCTCACTTTTGATAAGCTTATTGTGATATCTCAAATGTAATAAGCTCCATTTCCTTCCTCTGCTTAGCAATTTAGAGTCTTCTAGATTTCTTGACATATTTATTAGTTATACCATATTCTTGCAAGATACTAATTTCACTCCACAGGTAAAAATTATTTAGTCCAGTAAAGAATTTAAAATTTGGTTTGGAAGTCAGGAAAATGAATAAGTAAGTGCTTTGTGGAGAAGTCTGGGAGCCATTTTTCTTCAGGGCAGTTCCCAGAACTAGGACCTGAAAGCTAAATCATCTTCACTTCCTTTTTCCCACATTTTCTTAAGTTTCAAATTGCATTGATTCAATTACGGTAGTATTTTTTTTTCCCTTCAGACGTTCTTTCCATGCTTGCTCTCCCAACCTGATTGATTGCAGCAGCAGGTTTCTAAATACTGGCACAGTCGAGGTTTCTTCTCTAGGATACTTTACATGTTACAACATGTTGATGTTTTGGCTACGTAGTTATGAACTTATAACTGCTGACTCATAAGTCTTTGACTTTTCATTATAGATAGAATGAAATTTAGGTTCTGGACTTAGACTCAAAGCCTTGAAAGGAAGAGTTCCTATCGTGGCTCAGTGGTAAAGAACTTGACTAGTACCCATAAGGATGCGGGTTTGATCCCTGGCATTGCTCAGTGGGTTAAGGATCTGGCCTTGCCTTGAGCTGCGGTGTGTAGGTCACAGACGTGGCTCAGATCCTGTGTTGCTGTGGCTGTGGTGGCAGGCAGGCAGCTACAGCTCCAATTCGACCTCTAGCCTGGGAACTTCCCTATGCCATGGGTGCGGCCCTAAAAAGACCCCCCCCCAAAAAAAAAGGCTTCTCAGGATATGGCCTCTCCCAGTCATTAATGTCTTTCCATTATTTCATTTCCGTCATCCTTCACTGCAGCCAGCCCAAACTGCTTGCTCTTTCCTGTCTATACGTTCTGCCTTTGGTGTCTTAGTGGCTCTTATGTCTACTCTAGAAAATGGTGTATGCTACTCATTTGTCAAATGAAAAACCTCTTAAAGAGCCAGGTCATTCATGTATTACTTCTACCATCAAACAGAGAACTTTGTACATTTTTTTTTTTTGGCATTGTTATCTACCTTAAATTTTAGTATTTGTGCTCTTGTGCAGAAAAGTTCTGTATACAGATAGATACCGTTGTCATATGTGTAAACAGTACATTTTTGTTGAAAGAATGAACAAATGGACATACATTGTGAGGTTAAGATGTTAAAGAGTTTGGAATGGCTGGATTTGCTATTAGAAAAGTCTTGGTGATTTCTTTGTTCTGTGTACTATGCCAACTGCTTTGGACAAGCTTTGATCTTAAGGAACTTACTGAAGTAGAAGTAGGTCCTATTATTCCCATTTTATAGATGAGGGAAATAATGAGAGGTTAATTTATTTGTCTAAACAAAGCACATGGCAGAATACTACGATTAAATTTCAGAATTCTTGACCTCCAGGCCCATGCTTTGAAGAAATTAGAATAGAACTAAGTGAGGAGTTCCCAGTGTGGTGCAACAGGATTGGTGATGGCTCTGGAGTGCTGGACACGGGTTTGATCCCCAGCTTAGCGAAGTGTGGGTTAAGTATTGGATGTTGCAGCACCCGGGCTTGGATCTGATCCCTGGCCCAGGAACTTCATGTGCCTCGGGGTGGCCAGACAAAAAAAAAAGAATAGAACTAAGTAAATTTATATACTTCAAGAGAATGAAGATGCTGAGATACAGTAACTGCAGAATACTGTGAAACACTAAAATTGATTGTAAAGATTAAATTATAAGTGAAGACCAGTTGAGAAATAAAAACAACTGAATTTTTTTTACAGAGGGCATTTCGAAGTATTGATGGAATAAAAGCAAATGTGTATTGGCTGTTTGAAAATGCCTTACACAGAACTATGGGTGAGGTTGGTAGATTGTATAATTATCAGTTTCCCGTTTGTGACATTATAATGTAAATTTGCAAAATGTTATCGTTACAGGAAACCAAAGTTTGCAAGGGTCTTGCTATATATATATTTTTTTAACTGTATGTGGATCTACAGTTATCTCAAGAAAAAGTTCCCTTTCTAGAACTTAGCCCTGTAGTTTGTGGTCTATTCTTTACTATCAGTAAGACCTAGAAGCCTCAATGCCATCATCTGTAAATTAATACATCCCTGATTAATAGGTAGCTACTATTAGATATTATTTATAAATTCATCTAAGACACATCATGTACTAAGACATGTAGGAAATTTCTGTAACTAAGTGCTAAGAGGCTGGCCATGATTGTTGATGACATGTTCGATCCTGGAATCACTAATCCCAGAATTAGGTGACTGTTTCAGGATGACTGTTGATATTGTATATATAGGTGACCCATTTTCAAAATAAGTGATCCTAGAACTAACTAAGGGGTGGGGAAAAGGAGTGGTGTGGAGGTGGAATGGAAAAGATTACTTCTCTAGATGACTTGCTGTGGGTGGCTAGTCACAGCTCTTTCATGTATATATTTCTTCTGTTTATGGGCACTAGAGGGAGCACATTACAATGATGGAAATTTTGTGTTTCTCAGAAAAAAGCACATGTGATTGTGGGGAATTAACGGACTTAAAGGATTTTATTTTTTGAGATGTATTCAGACCTTTAATTGTGTATGCTGGTTTTTTTTTTGGTCTTTTTTTTTTTTTTTTTCGCCTTATCTAGGGCTGCACCCTTGGCATATATGCAGGTTCCCAGGCTAGAGGTCTAACAGGAGCTGTAGCCGCCGGACTACGCCACAGCCACAGCAACGCGGGATCCAAGCCACGTCTGCAACCTACACCACAGCTCACGGCAACGCCAGATCCTTAACCCACTGAGCAAGGCCAGGGATTGAACCCGCAACCTCATGGTTCCTAGTCGGATTCATTAATCGCTGAGCCACGACGGGAACTCCGTGTGTGCTATTTTTGCTGTTAACATTTTTCTGTCCTGTTTTGTAAGGGCTTCCTGTGATGGATAAGTTCCTTTGTAAGCTGGTTTTAGTCCTATGGGGTACACATTTTAAAAAGAAAACAAGAGGCCTAATTCTTTAAAAACCTTGTATAAGTAAAAGTTCACCTATTTCTTGTGCACCGAAAAATGAGTATTTTTTCAGTTATCTGTTGAAAGCTATAACCTGTAACTTTGTCTCCATTTCTCCTATGTAAATCAAACACTTTGAGAGGGTTAACGCCTTTCTCTATCCATTGAAACTGTTTTATACTACTTATATATAGTGTCATTTTTGTCATTACTTTTTTATTGAGGTATAACTGATACAACATTATATTAGCTTTTAGGTGTACAACCTGATGATTTTATATATATATATATGATTACCAGAGTAAGTTTAGTTAACATATGTTCTCACATATAGTTAAAATTTTTTTCTTGTGATAAACACTTTCAAGAAATTCAGTTGGTCCTCTCTTTGAGGATTCCACATCCACGCATATGGAAGGCTGTCTGCATTATGGCATATAAGGGATTTGAGCATCTTTGGGATTTGATATCTGCAGGGGTCCTAGAGCCAGTTGCCTTTGAATAATGAGGGATGACTGTATTCTACTAGCAGCTTCAAATATGTAGTATTGTATTGTTAATATAGTATTGTTAACTAAAGTCACCATGCTGTGTATTAATTACATCTTCAGGACTTACCTTTTTTTTTTTTTTTTTGGTCTTTTATGGAAGTTCCCAGTCTAGGGGTCGAATTGGAGCTGCAACTGCCGGCCTACACCACAGGCACAGAAACACCAGATCTAAGCCGCGTCTGTGGTCCGCGCCACAGCTCACGGCAATGTTGGATCTTTAACCCACTGAGCAGGGATTGAACTTGCGTCCTCACCGATCCAGGTAGGATTCGTTACTGCTGAGCCACAGTAGGAACTCCAGGACTTACAACTGGAAGTTTGAATGTTTTGACCACCTTTACATCTTTTGCCCAGTGGGAGGTTCCCCATCTGTTGTATATGCTAAGTCCAGTTTTTGTGTTTTTTGTTTTCTAGGTTCCATGTGAGATCATTCAGTTTTTGTCTTTCTCGGACTTATTTCACTTAGCATAATACCCTCAAGGTACATCTGTGTTGTCACAAATAGCAAGATTTTCTTTCTTTTTTTAATGGCTATTTTGTTATACGTATATATTTTCTTTATCCATTTAGTCAGTAGCCACTTAGGTTGTTTCCATGTCTTTGCTGTTATAAATAACTCTGCATTGAACATGGGAGTGCAGATATTTTTTTCAAGATGATGATTTAATTTTCTTCAAATATGCAGAAATGGAATTGCTAGATCATATGGTAGTTCTATTTTTAATTTTTTGAGGAGCCTCCTTACTGTTTTTGTTTTTACTTTTTAAGTGTTGTACTGCCTGACTCTTCTGGTATTTGAGCCAGTTAAGTGAATACTTTGAATATCAAAGCACCTGTGGTCTGAAAGGATAGTGAGTAAGCAGATGTTTTCTATTTTGAATACTTTTGTTCTAATGACATTATTTTAGTATTCCTGTCCATTCTCATGTTTTAGTTGCAAAAGGAGATTAAAATCCACATTTTAAAAATTTCCTATTTATAGGAAATATTCTATATTTGTTTTCTTGTAGTCATTCTGCTAATTTTGCTCACTGCTAATTATAATTCATAAAAGTTAAGCAAGTTTCCATTTATAAGGAACAAAAGAATAACTTAAAAAGTTGGCCAGTGTAGATGTTCCTGTCATGGCGCAGTGGAAACGAATCCAACTAGGAACCTTGAGGTTGCAGGTTCGACCCCTGGACTCGCTCAGTGGGTGAAGGCGTTGCTGTGAGCTGTGGTGTAGGTCACAGATGCAGCTCGGATCTGGTGTTCCTGTGGCTGTTACGTAGGCTGGCAGCTGTAGCTCCAATTAGACCCCTAGCCTGGGAACCTCCATATGCCATGGGTGTGGCCCTAAAAAGCAAAAAAAAAAGGTTGGCCGGTGTGTGTTTCAATAAAGGATTTTTTTGCAAAGTTTATCCATATTTCATTATATAATAATATAGGTTTATAGCTTCCACTTGAGGACTTCCAGGGACTATACTGTCTTTAAAGATACAAATAGAAAAAAAGCTCCAGACATAAAATGCAAGGAACCACAAAAGAAAAAGGGAAAAATGAGAATCTTGTAGTCTGACTGCCTGGATGTGAAATTATTGATTAATTGATTAGATATTTGGAGTATTTTAACTTCTACTTTAGGTATATTATTTTAAAGTATAGAGTACGAGTATGTAGTTAAAAAAATCAAAATCTAGTGATCATCTTTCCAGATCTCTCAAGGATTTAGAATAATGTCAAACCTATATATAAAGCCTTCTACCACTTCCTCTACAAAAGGGTTTTTTTTGTTTGTTTTTGTTTCTTAAATTTAGAGAGGCAGAAATCCTTGTGTAGAAAGCAAAATTTACAATAGCTAAGAAGGCCAAAGACCCACAAACCACACCAAATTTGCTGTGATTGCTTGGCTTTTCTATTTGACAGTAAGTGGGAATGACCAGAGAAAGAGAAAAGAATAGATGATGATTAGTGAGGAGAGTACTGTCGATTAGCACAAATACGAGAGTAAAAGAGGAGAACTCGCAAGGAAAATAACATAGAAAAACCTTCGAGTTATGTAGTAGACCCCCCATCTATTGTGACCTGGCCGCCTAGGACAGAGCATTGAAGTCTGTGGGATGCATATGCCTCCTAACAATGACTGTCTTTTATGTATTTTAGAGTAGGAATCTACAGATTGTGGCCATTGAACTAGATTTAGCTTTCTCTCTTTTTGAGGCCCACAAGCAAAAAATTGGGGGGGGGATCAAAAGAAGAACTGTATTTTGTGATACATGAACAGTATCTGAAAAATGAAATTCAGATACTAATATCCGTGAAAGTTTATTTGAACAGTCACACTTATTTATGAATTGCTTCCACAGTACAACAGCAGAGGTCACTAGTTATGACAGATTTTTTTAAGGCCCACAGTGTCTAAAATATTTACTGACTTTTTACAGACAACCTTTGCTTTCCACTTTGTTAGAGAATGCACTTCTTGTGTAGTATAGTAGCAGGTGTGTTGTAACACATTAGAGTTGTGTAGCGTATAATACCTAATCTTTTTTCAAAAGTTGACTGTGCTGTTCTTCTTGGAGTCAGAAACCATTTAATCTCACATCCTGCACCATCTACATTTGCAGTCATATCACATTTGTGGTCATCATCACAATAATCCTAAATTGTGAAGTAAAGATTAAACTGTTTTGATCAGGCTTTAAGGAAAGCTTAGTTCATTAACTTGAAGTAGTCATTAAAAATGTTCAGTGTGTTAAAAAAAATGTTCAGTGTATAAACACTGGCAACAAAGTAGAAGTAAAAAAGTAAGCTGATTGCATTTTTACCTGTGCATAAGAATAAGGACGGGGTTTTAGTTCTTTTTGCAGTATGTAAAAGAAGTTAAATCAATTTGAATTTAAAAGTGAATTTATGGGAAAGAAACTGAGGTATCCCAAGAATCCAAAATGAGGAATATAGCCAGGTAGACGGAAACTCGAACTAGTAAGGAACACTTAAGTATCATTTTTCTTTTATTCAGTGTCTGCATTTCCACTGCTCTTATTTATTTATTTTTTTCAAAGTGATTTACTTTTTGTTTTGCTTTGTTTGTTTTTTTCTTTTTTGGCCATACCCTTGTCATGTGGAAGTTCCCAGGCCAGCCTGTGCCATAGCAGTGACCTGAGCCACTGCAGTGACAACACTGGATCACAAGAGCCCACCGAGCCACAAGAAAACTCCACAGAGTGGCCTTCTTTGCTTTTCTAGGTGTATACCATGTAAGGTGACCTCCCAGTAATTAATTACAGCCACAGCTCAGAATTAACCTGTTTTTGCTCTTCTCTACCAGTGCTGGTCTAGGTAAACATGGGCTGGGGTGATCTTCTTTCTAGTCTCATCAGTTCTGACTAGGTCGTGCAGTCTGAACTTGGCTTTTCTACCACTTGTAAAGGGAGAAGTTCCCAGAGAACAGAGATTATAGTGAGTGGAGTATAATTGCTAAAGTTTTTTGGTTTTTGGTTTTTGGTTTTTTTTTTTTTTTTTGCTTTTTAGGGCCGCACCCGTGGCACATGGAGGTTTCCAGGCTAGGGGTGGAATCAGAGCTACAGCTGTCGGCCTACACCACAGCAACTGGGGATCTGAGCCGTGTCCGCCACCTACACCATAGCTCACAGCAACGCCTGATCCTTAACCCACTGAGTGAGGCCAGGGATCGAACCAACAGCCTCGTGGATACTAACTAGTCAGATCTGTTTCCGCCGAGACATGATGGGAATTCCGTCTCAGAAGTTTTTATCAGCATCAGAAAGAGTGAAAACATGACTCAGTTTTGGGTCTCTGGAGGCGGTGTCAGATTTTGAATGTAGGAGATTATATTTCAGTGCCAAGATGCTGTGTTTGGAGAATTAGAGGAAAATTTAGGAGGTTTTTACAGTGACTGAAATGTCATGGTTAAGAACCTTTTTCTTTAAGACCATGTTTCCTAAGTTTGCCTCATTACTGCTTTTCAAGTCTTGAGTACACATGAGAATCATTCATGGAATTTTTTTTTTCTTTTTTATTTCTCTCATTTAAAAAAAATTTACAAACAGTGCACTATCTCAGAAATTTTTATGTCATTTGGTAAAGGGGATGTCCTTGGTACCACTGTATTTCAAAACTTGTTTGATTCTAATGTGCAGCCATTATTGAGAACCTGTAGCATTACATCACTGGATGCTTCTTATAAATGCAGATTCTCTCAAGCCCTACCCAAGGTCTACTGAATCAGAAGATCCACAGGCAGTTTGTATGTGCAGTAAAATTGGAGAAAAAATGTCTAGACTTCCTGAATATCTAGCATGGACCCAGTGGATCCCTGGACTTTAGTTTTCAAAGTGTGATAATAGAACCATCTGCATCACCTGGGAGTTCTTTTAAAATGCAAATTTTAAGAGCAGTTATTTATTTTGACAACAGAATTAATTGAGCCTAAAACAGTACCAACTTACACCTTTTATGTAGGATAATCTGTGCCTGAGGCCCAACAATTTGTGGTTTAACAAACCCTCCAGGTGATTCTGATACATGAATTGTGCTAGGAGATTCAAATAAGAGTTGGAATGTGGAACCACTGGGTTGAGTTGTTGCTGCAAGCCTTTCTATTAAAATAAATACTCCTGAAGTTGCCACTTACTTTCAGACGGTTTAGCAAGTGCAAAAAGAAAAAAAAAAACCTGTGGAATGAATATACGTAGAGAGAGAAAGAACAAGCAAATATGGCAAAAGGTATTATCCCCCCATAACACTCATAAAATTAATAAGACCTAGGTTCAAAAAGAGTCAGGTAATTAGTCCAAGGTAATCAGCCAGTGGCAAAACCAAGACTCAAGCCTCTGTGCCCTATGCACACCACCACAAGCTAGAGTTTGATGCTCTTTTTTCTTGTTTTTTTCTTTCTTTTTTGTGGTCTTTTTAGGGACACACCTGCAGCATATGGAGGTTCCCAGGGTAGAGGTCTAATCGGAGCTACAGCTGCCAGCCTATGCCACAGTAACGGGATCTGAGCTGCGTCTGCAACCTATACCACAGCTCACAGCAATTCTGGATCCCCGACTGAGCTAGGGCAGTGGTGGAACCTGCATCCTTATGGAGACTAATCAGATTCATTTCCATTGTGCCACAACAGGAACTCCCTGATGCTCTTTTTCATGTTAGTTTGCCTTGTTTATCATCCTAGTCTCTGAGGTATGTGGCTGTGTTATGTTCCATAGGCCCAGGAGCAAGCTTGAAAATGTCATTGACTCTCATTGTTTAGGAGTCACCCTCCCCCATTACCATCACTTTTTGTTAGACTTTGGGGTCTGGGCATGTTTGTATGTTTTACTTTGGCTTCTAATTAGAAGCAGTGTTCTGTGGTTTTAGTTGGGCATATGCAGAAATATACTGGATTTGGGTAGCCCAGAGTTCTTCTTTGAGTTTTTAACTAGACAAAGTTGCAGATTTTCGCTATGAGGCCTGCCTGAGATTTACTTTTTTTTTTTTTTTTGGCCAGACCTGGGGCATGTGGAAGTTCCCAGGCCAGGGATTGAACCTGCACCTCAGTTGTGGCCTGCACCACAGCTGCAGCAATACTGCATTTTTTTTTTTTAGGGCCGCAGCTGTGGCATATAGAGGTTTCCAGGCTAGGGATGGAATCAGAGCTACAGCTCCCGACCTATACCACAGCCACAAGGAATGCCAAATCCCAACTGCACCTGTGACCTACACTGCAGTTCACAGCAACACCAGATCCTTAACCCACTGAGCAAGGCCAGGGATCAAACCCACATCCCCATGGATACTAATCTGGTTCGTTTCCACTGAGCCACAACAGGAACTCCCAGTGCCAGGTCGTTAACCCGTTGCACCACGTGGGAACTTCATGAGATTTAGAATTGATTCCAAAACAATGAAAACTGTTAATTAAATATTTCACATTTTTTGTATTCTACCTCATTCTGCAAAATACATGTTGTGATTAAGGATTACTGTTAAATTAACTCTTCCCTCCTGTAACATTTCTTAAACGTTTTGATCCAAATTAGGTTTGGGTGAATTGTTTAGGTTATTGACTTTTTCTTTTGATAGCAATAATTGATTCCTACCTGATGATTAAAGCATCATATGTAAGAATTGTTTTGCTTTGGATTGTTACCCTCTTTGAGGTCTGCCTTTAATAGAACTCCTGATGGCATTTTTAGATAATGTGTAAAAGAGCATCTGAAGAGAGAGCCAAAATAGTCTTATTTGCTTTTATACAAACTAAATTGCCCTTGTGGCCCAGCATAAAATCTAAGCACTAAGAGCAGTTATTTATTTTGACAACAGAATTAATCGAGCCTAAAACAGTTGAAATTCCATTTGTAGCACACTATTCTTTCTGACTCTCACTCTGGCTTTGGTACTGTCAAAAAAAGTAACTTGTCTTATGATTAAATAGCAGAATGATGGGCAGTAGACTGCATTGGAGGGAGATGCTGAATAAACTTTCTGCTTGTGAAACAGTTCAGAAGTGACATGCTGCAAGGGGGGTCGGAATGTGTATTGATATCCAGCTGAGCTGTCAACTGGCACTGAGCCAGGCACGCAAAGCTTTGCCATGTGAAGCAGCATGTGGAGCGTATGCCATTTGAAAAAGAAAATCTTCTTTATGCATGATTTAATGGTCTTTTTTTAAGGGCATATATTTAGTTTTATTAGTCCAGAAACTGTTAGTATTTCTATTTTTAATGGAAAAGCTTATGTGCAGATGGAATTCAATTAAAAATTTATTTTAATATAAATGCAATTTGAAAGGATTATGTTTCAAAAATGTTTGCCATTTTGAATAGCTTATTTTCATCAGATATTTTTCTATTTCAAAAATAGGGTGTTTAAAAAGATAAAGAGAAAATCAAGGTATAGGCAAAATGAGAGAAAAATGTAGAATTTTATTTAAAGGAATTGATGTTTAGAGAGTCAAGGAATGCCTTTACTCTTTCCACATGAAGACATCCAAAGATCTTAGAAGAATATATACCATGTTTGCTAAGGTGATGAAGTTTTTCTAGATACTCCATTTAAAAATATTTATAAATAATGCAGTTTGGCATTGGTGTTTTGGGTTGTTGTTTTTTTTTTTTTTTTTTTTTTTTGGCTCTCTAGAATAAACCCATAGCCTGAGTATTAGTGATTCTGTAAATAGTTACTGGGCACAAATGATGTGTATAAGAAAGCTTTGGACTAACCGCATTTCTGGTTGTCTTTTTTTTTTTTTTTCTTTTTGACGAGTGGTTATACTCTCTCAAGCTTTATTAGTGTGATAAAACTAATAATACACATTAAGCTGTTGGTAATTTAGGTAAATTTCATTCTTTATGATTTTTACACTAAGCAAAATGTTGCTGTTTATCAGATGCATGTACTACTAAAATTCTTTACCTTTATTGATTTTTCAGTTCTCATGTCTTTGTAAACTGCTAATATAGGACTTTAAAAGATTCTCAGAACAAGCTCATTACCTTTTGTCTAATGAATTCTTAGCTTCCAGATTTACAGAAAGGACTTGAAGTCCTCAAAATTTTAATTGGGCCATTTTCTGACTCTTAAGAATTTCTTGGATGGAAGTGTTCAGTGTAATTTTTTTTAAGCCATGTGATATATATCATAAGAATGCCCCAGTAGATAAGGTATTGTTCATTAATTGATTAGAGCCTTGTTTACCAACTCATGTTTTTGACTCTTTTATTCTGCTTATCACTAAGTGTTAATCCACTTTATTTGAATAGAAACTGGAACTGAGGAAGTAAGTCTTTGATTTGGGGGCAAGAAGGACAGTTTAACCAATATTTTTAGATGTTACCACTTGAGAAATTTTTTCTTGTTCATTAGTGGTTTCTTTGATGATGGAATGATCAGTGAGAACTCTGACAAATTTGTACAGTTATATGAAGCTTAACATCTCAGAAGGGACCAGTAATGAAACCCTCTATTATCTACTTTTTAAGCTTTATTTTGAAATTTCTTGTTGTAGCAGGTTGTCCAGTTACCATTAGTAAGTTAAAAGTTATTTCACAGGAGTTCCCACTGTGGTGCAGTGGGTTAAGGATCCGGCGCTGTCTCTGTGGTGGCTCTGGTTGCTGCTAAGGGGTGGGTTCTATCCCCAGCCCGGTGCGGTGGGTTAAAAATCTGGCATTGCTGCAGCTGTGGTATAGGTCACACCCACGGCTCAGATATGATTTCCTGGCCCAGGAACTTCCATATGCAACCAAAAAAAAAAAAAATTTTTTTTCACAGAAAATGCTGGACTTGTATAAATTTATATACTATAAAACAAGGCTAAAATGACAGTTTAGTGGAACATAAAGTTTTAGTCTGATGTTTAGCTTTGAGTAGATTTCAATAGAAGAGTGATTCATGCTTTTTGCTACTTTAGTATTCAAATAATTTGGTATTTTACATATCAAATGTACCACATTTTACAGCAGTTAAGGTTAGTTTCAACAGACCTGTCATTTCAGGGCTATTTTGTTTTTCAACTGGTTTCCCTTTTATCATCTCCCTCTCTATAGCCTATCCCTCATAGCAGTGCCAAATTAATTTTTCTCTAAGACCACTTGGCAGGGATGTGTGTTTCACTTTCTCACATGAAAACTCTTCCTATTGCCTGCAAACCGCAGTTCAAATTCCTTGACCTGCTATATAGTTAGATCTGGGTTATGATTTAGCCTCACCACTTATCTAGTATGTAATTAACTCATTTATTTATTTAGCAAATATTTATGGAAGGCATTATTTGCTAGTTCACAGTGGTGAAGGAGACTGGGGGCCCAGGCTTCCATTCTAGTAGTATTTACTACCTTGGTTCTCCCATTATTCCCACCAGCACAACCAAGGATTCAGCAACTACCTCTTTTTTTTTTTTCATATTAACAATGAATTTTATTTCATTTATAGGTGTACAAAGATCATAAGTCAATACGATAGATTTTGTGTCCCAAACCCACAGTGCATCCCCCCACCCCCCAGATTGTCTTATTTGAAAAACCAAGGTTTTCCAAAATCTGTGAGTCATTGTCTGTTCTTCAAAGAAGTTCATTGTGTCTCTTTAGTTTCCACATGTAAGC
>PVHT020004019.1:3985081-4037287 GCA_004024745.2 Catagonus wagneri
GAGAGCCGCGGAAAACTAGTGTTCGATTGCAAAGTCCTCTTTGAGGTGACTGGAACCACAAGCGGTACCCGTCAGAGGCTGGCTCAGCAGGCTGGCGTTTGTTCCGCCCTTCCGCTGATGCTTTCTCGTCTGTTGGGGCGGGCGGCAGCGGCTGGCGCTGGCCCCGCTCCTCTGCGAAAGCTAGCTCCGTGTGGTCGCGTACTGCTCCGCCCGCCAGAGCTACCAACTCTGTGGGCTGATGCAGTCGCCAAGGTCCGTGGACCGGCCCAGGGCCCCGCCAACCCCGCCGATGCTGGCTGGCGCAGGCGCCTGGGTCCACAACCTGGCACCGCGCTCCACCCAGGGGCTTCAAGGCACGGCTCCGCTCCCGCCGCTGCGGCTGCAGCCTCCACTGGCTCCTCCCCACTTCCGCTCTCTTTGGCGGGTCACCGTCGCCCTGCCCTGCGCACTAGTTCAAGTCGCTTCCTATGGCGGCCAGCCCCTCCTCCTCTCCTCTTCCCTAACAATGGAGGCTTGCCTCCCCTGCGGGACCAGACTTCCTCGGTTCCCTCAGTCCTTGTTTCGCTCTCCACAAATCATAGAATATCGCTGTTCCTTGCCCTATTCCCTCAAACGCCACCGACCTCTGCCCTCTCGCAGGGACTAACCTTAGGAACCTGTGTCTTAGCTCCCAGGCACCGCCCGGCGCCTCGGGCTGTGGTGTCTGCGCTGGTATTCAGGTCTCTAACTCTGATTTTCCTATCTCAATCCAGCTGCTGCGTTTTTCTCAGGCTTTGATGTCCCTCTAGTTCCGATGGTTGTTGATCCGCTGATCGTTGTTTATGTTTCTTCCCAGGAAACTTTTCTTTTTCACAGCTCCCTCCCTGGAGTGCTGGTTACGGTCCTAATTGCTTTTCTCTCTCACCTTTTTTTTTTTTTCTTCAGTTGTTCTACCCAGTTATTTCAAGGGTTTCTTGCAGTGTTTGGATGTTTAAATTAATCAGCATTCAGATGATGATTTGTCCAACTTGTTTTATATTTAGATGCGTTTTTTGATGTATTTGTGGGAGAGGGTGAGCGCGACCTCTTACTCCTCCGCCATCCTGCCACAGTCTCCTATTAAGTTTATTTTGAAACTAAAGAGATTTCTTTTGAGCTCTAAGCTTAGAATAATCAGAATGTTGTTTTTGGAGTTGTAATAGTTACCACTTGCCTATTTTGATACCCCTGCTTTACTAATTAATGAAAAAGTTAGCACTTATGTTTGGAATTTAGTGTTCATCGTGTGTTTTATTTCTGAATTATTTATAACAGTTATTTTTGGATTGCAGCATTGAATAAAAACTTATAATACTTCATATTTTATTGTATATATGCTCCCTTAAATAGAGTGTTTTTAATTCTCTCAGTTCATTGATACTATTCTGTAACGATCAGTATTAAACAGTTTTGAACTTTTAGTCATTACTTTTTTAGGATTAGAAAAAGGCTCTTGACGAGCCTCGTCCTTGACGAGGACACAAAATTCTACTGCCATATAAGAAATGATTGATAAATTTGTATAGAAATGAAAAACTTATATAATTAGAAAAATATACCATAGAAGGATTTGAATTACTAAAAATAGATGAGCAGTATGTATTTGCAAGATGTTTAAGAAAGGGCTAATTATTTTCCTTTGAAATTTTTTATACAAGTAAGTTTAAAAGGTAATAAAGTGGCTCAGTAGGAAAAGGACATTAGGATAAAAACAGGCAATTTTTAAAACAGAATAAAAACAGAAATAGAAGTGTTGAATAAAAACAGAAATAGAAGTGTTGAATAACCATAAGAAATGTTCAAAATAGTCATTCAGATGCAAATTAGAATGAAATTACTATATTCATCTATCATATTGGCAAAAATTTTTTTTTTTAATTTTTCCATTATAGCTGGTTTACAGTTTTCTATCAATTTTCCAACGGTACAACGTGGTGACCCGGTTACACCTACATATATAGATTCGTCACAAGTGATTACATAGTTCCTGGTTCTATACAGCCATATCTCCTTGCTTTCCCATCCCAAAGGCAATAGTCTACAACTATTAAACCCAGACTCCTATACCATCCCACTCCTTCCCCCACCCTCTTGGCAACCACAAGTCTTTTCTCCAAGTCTGTGATTTTCTTTTCTGTAGAAAGGTTCATTTGTGCAGTATATTAGATTCCAGATATAAGTGTTACCATGTGGTATTTGTCTTTCTCTTTCTGACTTACTAACTCAGTGTGAGGGTTTCTAATTCCATCCATGTTGCTGCAAATGACATTATTTTATCCTTTTTTATGGCTGAGTAGTATTCCGTTGTGTATATATACCACATCTTCCTAATCCAATCATCTTTTGATGGACATTTGGGTTGTTTCATGTCTTGGCTATCGTGAATAGTACTGCAACGAGCATGTGTGTGCAAGTGTCTTTTTCAAGGAAAGTTTTGTCTGGATATATGCCCAAGAGTGGGATTGCTGGGTCATATGGTAGTTCTGTGTATAGTTTTCTAAGGTGCCTCCATACTGTTTTCCATAGTGGTTGTATCAGCTTACATTCCCACCAACAGTGCAGAAGGGTTCCCTTTTCTCTACACCCCCTCCAGCATTTCTTGTTTGTGGACTTATTAATGATGGCCATTCTTTTTTTTGTTGTTCATTTTTATTTTTTTTCCAATACTTAGGAATTTTATTACAATTATAGGTGTACAAAAATCATCACAACTCAATTTTTTTTTTTCTTTTTCAGGCCGCACCTGCGGCATATGGAGGTACCCAGGCCTGGGGTTGAATTGGAGCTACAGCTGCTGACCTATGCCACAGCCATAGCAATGCCACATCTGAGCCACGTCTGCGACCTATACCAGAGCTCACGGCAATGCTGGATCCTTTAACTCACTGAGCAAGGCTAGGGATCGAACCCACAACCTCATGGTTCCTAGTCAGATTCGTTAACCACTGGGCCATGATAGGAACTCCCGTCACAACTCAGTTTTATAGCATTTCCATCCCAAACCCTCAGTGCATCCCCCCACCCCCCAACTTGTCTCATCCTGGACTTTTGTTTGTTGGAAGATTTTTATTTTTATTTTATTTATTATTATTATTTTTTTAACCCAGCTTTATTTTTTCCCCATTGCTTAATGAATTTTATTATAATTATAGGTGTATAAAAATCATCACAACTCATTTTGATAGCATTTCCGTCCCAAACCCTCAGGTGCATCCCCCCACCCCAGATTGTCTTATTTGGAAACCACAGATTTTCCAAAGTCTGTGAGTCATTGACTGGTCTGCACAGAAGTTCATTGTGTCTTTTTAGTTTCCACATGTAAGCTGTAGCGCTGAATGTTGCTGTCTAATTGTCTGACTGGTTTCACTTCGTGTGATAATTTCTATACATTTATAGCATCCATGTTGCTATAAATGTTGTTATTTCATTCCTTTTAATGGCTGAGTAATATTCCATTGTGTGTATGTACCGTATCTTTCCTATACACTCCTCAGTCAGTGGGCATTTAGGTTGTTTCCATGACCTGGCTATTGCATAGAGTGCTGGAATGAACACTGGAGTACATGTGTCTTTTCGAGTCATGGTTTCCTCTGGATAGATGCCCAGTAGTGGGATTGCTGGATCAAATGGTAATTCTATTTTGAGTTTTCAGAAGAATCTCCATACTGTTTTTCATTGTGGTTGCACCAATTTGCATTCCCACCAGCAGTGTAATAGGGATCCTTTTTCTTCACACCCTCTCCAGCACTTATTGTTTGTAGACTTTTTGATGATGGCCATTCTGGCCAATGTAAGGTGGAACTTCATAGTGGTTTTGATTTGCATTTCTCTAATGAGGAGCGATGTTGAACATCTTTTCATGCGTTTATTTGCCATGTGCATATCTTCTTTGGAGAATTGTCTGCCTAGATCCTCTGCCCATTTTTTGATGGGGTTGTTTGTTCTTTTGGTATTGAGCTGTAGGAGGTGTTTGTAAATTTTGGAGATTAATCCCTTGTCAGTCAATTCATTTGCAAATATTTTCTCCCATTCTGTGGGTTGTCTTTTCGTTTTGTTGAGGGTTTCCTTTGCTGTGAAGAAACTTTGAAGTTTAATTAAGTCCCATTTGTTCATTTCTCTTTTTATTGTCCTTACTCTGACAGATGGATCTGAGAAGATGTTGCTATCATTTATGTCAGAGAGTGTTTGGCCTATGTTTTCCTCTAAGAGTTTAATAGAATCTGGTCTTATATCTAGATCTTTAATCCATTTTGAGTTTATTTTTGTGCATGGTGTTAGGAAGTGTTCTAGTTTCATTTTTTTACACGTGGCTGTCCAATTTTCCCAGCACCACTTATTGAAGAGGCTGTCTTTTGTCCAGTATATATTCTTGCCTCCTTTGTCATAGTTTAGTTGACTGTAGATGCGTGGATTTAATTCTGGGCTTTCTATCCTGTTCCACTGATGTATATTTCTGTTTTTGTGCCAGTACCATACAGTTTTGATGACTAGCTTTGTAGTAGAGTCTGACGTCAGGGAGTCTGATTCCTCCAGCTCCATTTTTCTTTTTCAGTATGTCTTTGGCTATTCTGGGCTTTTTGTGTTTCCAAACAAACTTTAAAATATTTTGTTCCTGGGAGTTCCCTTTGTGGCTCAGTGGTTAACGAATCTGACTAGGAACCATCAGGTTGTGGGTTTGATCCCTGGCCTTGCTCAGTGGGTTAAGGATCTGGTGTTGCTGTGAGCTGTGTTGTAGGTTGCAGACTTGGCTCGGATACCGCGTTGCTGTGGCTGTGGTGGAGGCTGCCAGCTACAGCTCCTGATAGACCCCTAGCCTGGAAATCTCTATATGCCGTGGGTGCGGCCCTAGATAAGGAAAAAGACAAAAAAAAAAAAATTTGTTCTAGTTCTGTGAAAAAGATCCTTGGTAATTTGATAGGGATTGCACTGAATCTGTAGGTTGCCTTGGGGAGTATAGTCATTTTGATAATATTAACTCTTCCAATCCAAGAGCATGGTATGTCTTTCCATCTGTTCATGGCATCCTTGATTTCTTTCCTCAGTGCCTTATGATTTTCAGAGTACAGGTCTTTTGTCTATTTAGGTAGGTTTATTCCTAAGTATTTGATTCTTTTTGATGCGATGGTAAACGGGATTGCTTCCCTAATTTCTCTTTCTAATGTTTCATTGTTAGTGTATAGAAATGCGGTTGATTTCTGTGTATTAATTTTGTATCCTGCGACTTTGACAAATTCACTGATGAGCTCTAACAGTTTTCTTGTAGAGTCTTTAGGATTCTCTAGGTATAGTATCATGTCATCTGCAAAAAGTGATAGTTTTACTTCTTCCTTTCCAATTTGGATTTCTTTTATTTCTTTTTCTTTGATTGCTGTAGCTAGGACTTCCAAAACTCTGTTGAATAATAGTGGCAAGAGTGGACATCCCTGTCTTGTTCTTGATCTCAGCAGGAATTCTTTCAGCTTTTCACCATTGAGAATGATGTGAGCTCTGGGTTTGTCATAGATGGCCTTGATTATGTTGAGGTAGGTTCCCCCTAGGCCCACTTTCTGAAGGGTTTTTATCAGAAATGGGTGTTGGATTTTGTCAGAGGCTTTTTGTGCACCTATTGAGTGGATCCATATGGTTTTTATTCTTCCATTTGTTGACGTGGTGTATCACACTGATTGATTTGTGGATATTGAAGAATGCTTGCATCTCTGGGATAAATCCCACTTGATCATGATGTACAATCCTTTTAATGTATTGTTGGATTCAGTTGGCTAGTATTTTGTTGAGGATTTTTGCATCTATGTTCATCAGTGAAATTGGCCTGTAAGTTTCTTTTTTTGTGGTATCTTTGTCTGGTTTTGGTATCAGGGTGATGGTTGCCTCATAGAATGAGTTCGGGAATGTCCCTTCCTCTGCAATTTTTTGGAAGAGTTTCAGAAGGATAGGTGTTAGCTCTTCTCTAAATGTTTGATAGAATTCACCTGCGAAGCCATCTGGTCCTGGACTTTTGTTTGTTGGAAGTTTTTTAATCACAGTTTGAATTACAGAACTTGTGATTGGTCTCTTCATCTTTTCTATTTCATCTTGGTTTAGTCTTGGGAGATTGTACTTTTCTAAGAATTTGTCCATCTCTTCTAGGTTTTCCATTTTATTGCCATATAGTTGCATATAGTACTCTCTTATGATCCTTTGTATTTCTGTGATATCTGTTGTTCTCCTTTTTCATTTCTAGTTTTATTGATTTGTGTCCTCTCTTTTTTTCTTGAAAAGTCTGGCTAAAGGTTTATCAATTTTGTTGATCTTTTCAAAGAACCAGCTTTTAGTTTCATTGATCTTTTCTATGGTTTTCTTCGTTTCTATTTTGTTGATTTCTGCTCTGATCTTTATGATTTCTTTTCTTCTACTGACTTTAGGTCTTGTCTGTTCTTCCCTCTCTAGCTGCTTTAGATGTAAAGTTAGGTTGTTTATTTGAACTTTTTCTTGTTTCCTGAGGTAGGCTTGTATTGCTATAAACTTCCCTCTTAGAACTGTTTTGCTGCATACCAGAGATTTTGGAGTGTCATATCTTTGTTGTCATTTGCTTCTAGGTATTTTTAAATTTCCTCTTTGATTTCTTCAGTGATCCATTGGTTATTTAGTAGTGTGTTGTTTAGTCTCCACGTATTTGTATTTGGGGCCATTTTTTTCTTGTTGATTTCCAGTCATTATAGCATTGTGGTCAGAGAAGATGCTTGAAATGATTTCAATTTTCTTAAAGTTACTGAGGCTTGATTTGTAGCCCAGGATGTGATCAATCTTAGAGAATGTTGCATGTGCACTTGAGAAGAATGTGTATTCTGTTGCTTTTGGATGGACTGTCCTACAAATATCTCTTAAGTCCATGTGGTCTAATGCTTCATTCAGGGCCTGTCTTTCCTTATTGATTTTCTGCCTGGATGACCTGTCCATTGTTGTAAGTGGGGTGTTAATGTTCCCCACTATGATGGTGTTATTGTTGATTTCTCCTTTTAAGGTTGTTAGCAGTTGCCTTATATATTGTGGTGATCCTGTGTTGGGTGCATAGATATTTACAATTGTTATATCTTCTTCTTGGATTGATCCTTTGATCATTATGTAGTTTACTTCCTTGTCTCTTCAAATGTTCTTCATTTTAAAGTCTATTTTATCTGATAGGAGTATTGCTACTCCGGCTTTCTTTTGGTTCCCGTTTTCGTGGAATATTTTCTTCCATCCTCTCACTTTCAATTTGTATGTGTCTCTAGAAATGAAGTGGGTCTCTTGAAGACAGCATATATATGGGTCTTGTTTTTGTATTCATTTGGCTAGTCTATGTCTTTTGCTTGGGTCATTCAGTCCATTAACATTTAAGGTAATTATTGATAAGTGTGTTCTTATTGCCATTGTATTAACTGTTTGGGGGTTTTGTTGCTCTTTTTTTCTTCCCTTATTCTCTTGTTGTCTCCTCTCACAAGATGGCTATCTTTAATGTTGTATTTGAGTTGATTTTTCTTATTTGTTTGTGTACCAATTGTAGATTTTAGGTTTGTTGTTACGCTGAAGTTTTGATATAGGAGTCTATATATAACTGAGATTGTATTAAGTTGTTGGTTTCTTAATTGCACGTGCTTCTCCAGTGACCTGCATTTGTGCTCTCTCCTCATGATTTCTGATTTTGGTAGCATAATTTTGCATGGATGATTTAGTATCTTTACTGTATATATGCCTTTATTGGTGGGCCTTGTCATTTGTGGTGTTTTTGTTTCTGGTTGTGGCCTTTTCTTTTCTGCCTAGAGAAGTTCCTTTAGGATTTGTTGTAAAGCCAGTTTGGTGTTGCAGAAATCTCTTAGCTTTTGGTTATCTGTAAAGGTTTTGATTTCTCCTTGAAATCTGAATGAGAGCCTTGCTGGATAAAGTAATCTTGGTTGGAAGTTTTTTGCTTTCATCACATTAAGTGTATCATGCCACTCCCTTCTGGCCTGCAGAGTTTCAGGTGAAAAAATCTGCTGATAACCTTATCAGGGTTCCCTTGTATGTCATTTGTTTCTTTTCCCTAGCTGCCTTCAGTATTTTCTCTTTGTCTTTAATTTTGGTCATTTTGATTAATATGTGTCTCGGGGTGTTCCTCCTTGGCTTTATTTTATGTGGTACTCATTGCGCCTCCTGGATTTGCATGAGTGGTTTCTTTCTCACATTAGGGAATTTTTCAGCTATCATCTCTTCGAATATTTTTTCTGTCCCCTTGTCTCTCTCTTCTCCCTCTTGCACCCCTATAATACGGATGTTGGTGCGTTTAACATTATCCCAGAGTTCTCTGAGACTCTGTTCATTTCCTTTCAATCTTTTATCTCTTTTCTCTTCCGCATTAGTGATTTCCACTAATCTGTCCCCCACCTTGCTGATTCGTTCTTCTGCCTCCTGTATTCTACTGTTGGTTGCTTCTAATGAATTTTTTATTTCAGTTATTGTATATTGCATCTCTTCTTGTTTAATTTTTACGGCTTGTATTTCTTTGCTCAGTGTTTCCTGTAAATTATCAGTCTTTGCCTCCAGCCTATTTCCAATGCCTTGCATCATCTTCAGCATCAACAGTCTAAAGTCTCTTTCTGGGAGGCTGATCATCTCATCACTGAGCTGTTTTTCTGGGCTTTTCTCTTTCTCCCTTATCTGAGTTACAGTTTTCTGTCTTTTCATTTTTATCGGTTTTTGGTGTGGTGACCTTTTTGCCAACATTAGATTTGTAGCCTCTCTTAGTTCAGGTGTTTGCCTCCCCTGTGGCTAAAGTTGGTATGGAGGGGGCTTGCTGTAGGCTTCCTGATGGGAGGGAGTGATGCCTGTTCGCTGGTAGGTGGGGTTGACCCTTATCCCTCTAATGGGTAGGGCTTTGTCTCTGGATGAGATTAGAGGCTGGCTGTGTGCCTGAGGGGTCTTTAGGCAGCCTGTTTACTGATGGGTGGATCTGAGATCTTACCTGGATTAATGTTTGGCCTGGGGCTTCTCAGCACTGATGGGAGGGACCAGATTTTCCCAGAAATGGCCCCCTCCAGAGAAATGCAGGCTGATGAATGTTCCCGAGAGCTTCATCTCCAATGCCCTTCCCTCACAACAAGCCACAGTCACCCCTGTTTTCCCAGGAGATCCTCCAAGAATTTCAGTCAGGTTCCACCTGGAGTTCTATGGAGACTGCTTTGTCCTGGGACCCAGTGCACATGAAAGTCTGTGTGTTCCTTTCAAGAATGGGGTTTCTGTTTCTCCCAGTCCTGTGGAGCTCCTGCACACAAGCCCCGCTGGCCTTCAATGCCAGATCCACTGGGGACTCTCTCTCTCTGTGCCAGATCCCCAGGCATGGGGATTTGACGTGGGGCTCAGAACTCTCAGTCCCGTAGCTGAATCTCTGTGCTGCAGTTACTTTCTAGACTGTGGGGCTTCCCACCCGGGAGGTATGGGGTTGCTTCTTTTGCGTAATTGCCCCTCCTACTTCTTGATGTGGTCTCCTCTTTGTCTTCTGGAGCAGAATATCTGTTTTGGAAGTTTACTCCATTCGGTTGAAGGTTGCTCAGCATTTGGTTGTGGTTTTGCTGGTTTTTGGGTGAGAATTTGAGCTCCAGTCCTTCTATTCCGCCATCTTAATCCAATCCTCCAAAATAAAGATAATTTTTTAAAAAGCTTTTTAAAATTCTGACTTCTAATGAATCCACATTTGGCAAGATTTCTTTATTTTTTAAGTATTTTCAAGTATTATTTGCACATTAGCAAATAACATATAGAACTCAGAAAAAGTGCTCTACTTGTATGGTCATAACTGTATCACTTGTCATCTTTTTGTCTGTGGAAGCTGGTCTTTACCCTATGTTAGATTTTTTACTTCTAGATTTTAATCCTGTCTGTTAACTCACTGCTGGCTACATTAGGCTGTTTATTCAGCTTGAAAGGTATAGGTCAGCCTTGTGCTATGCCTGTGAGCTTAGCAATCTGTCATATTTCTCTCACTAAGCTTTAGCAGGGGATTGGAGGAAGAATAGCAGACTTTACCAGTAGAAGGATATTGGCTGCCCAGTTACATAAAACGTAAACCCTGGCATTTTTTTGGCAGTCCAATTTTTCCCCCATTCAGAAAAACGTTTTAGAAGTTGCCTTGTGGTGCAGCGGGTTAAGGATCCGGTGTTGTTACTGTAGTAGCTTTGGTTGATCCCTGGCCTGGGAAATTTCAGATGCTGTAAGTGCAGCCAGAAACAACCCAAAGCGTTTCATTTGAAAATAAATTCTAATCTAAAAAAAAATACAAGTACAAAGGACATTTATATACTTTTAACTTTTTACTACATTGGCTTTAACAGTTCCATTCTCTGTATATGTGCATGTGCTTATGTATGTATAATATTTTTTTCTTGAGTTCCCGTTTTGGCGCAGTGGTTAATGAACCCGACCAGTATTCATGAGGACACGAGTTCAATCCCTGGCCTCTCTCAACAGACAAAAAATAATTTTTTTTCTGATTCATTTGAGCATAAATTTTATATTCTCTTAATAAGCACAAAAGCTTTTTTTTTTGCTTTTTTAGGGCCGTACGCGAGGCATATGGAATTTTCCAGGCTAGGGGTCAAATTGGAGTGGCAGCTGCCGTCCTACACCACAGCCACAGCAGTGCCAGATCCAGGCTGTATCTGCAACCTACACCACAGTTCACTGCAATACCAGAGGCTTAACCCACTGAGCGAGGCCAGGGATCAAACCTGCATCCCTGTGGATACTAGTCGGGCTCATTACTGCTGAGCCATGACGGGAACTTCCCACAAAAGCATTTTTAGAGAAATGTCTCTCCCTTTTATACCCTTCTGTTCCATTGCCGTTCATTCTTAGGTACCCAGCTTTATTGTGTTTTGATGTATCTTTCCAGTGGCTTGGGGTTTTTTTTTTTTTGTGGTTTGTTTTTTGTTTTTGTAAAGATAAGCAGATAGCTAATGTTTTTTTAAGTTTCCTCTTCTTTCTTGCCTAAAAGATGATCAGCTATGTATGTTCTTTTGTACTTGGCTCTTTTTGGTTAGCAGTATAGAAGTCACTCCATGTCAGTTTATGGAAACTTTTCTCATCTTTTTTTTTTTTTTTTTTAATATAGCTGCGTAGTACTTCACTTAGTGTATATACCATAGTTTATTCAACTATCCTTGGACATTAAATAATTTCCTATAATTTTGAGTTACAAATAACCTCTGGCCGATAACCTTATTGCTTGTGTATTTTTAAATTCTTTTGGGGAGTATCTTTGGGGTAAATTCCTAGAAAAAGAATTCCTGGGATATTGCTATGTTTCTCTCAGTAGGAATTGTACTGTTTTGTATTTATACCAACAAAGTGTAAGAGTAAATTCCCTCATAGCTTTGCCAGCAGAATGTACTTTCAAACTTGAATTTTTGCTAGTCTCTTGGGTATTTTAGTGTAGTTTAAATTTTCTTGGTGGTCTTTTTATTTCTATTTTTTGTTTTATGTTTGTGATACATAGTTCCATTTTCTTAAGCTGTCAGTCCTCTGATTTTACCACCTTTCTTCCCTGGATACACACAATCTTGTGCTTTTATTTCTCTACTTTGAAGGTTTGGGTGAAAATTTGGCTATCCAGAGAACCGCTGGCATCCCTACCTACACCTATTCTGTTCCTTCCAGTGTTTCTCCTGTTTGTTTTGCAAGGCTTTTGTCTTTCAGACATCTGAAGCATGGAGTGTGATTTGAAGCTAATTAATTAAAAAGACGTAATTTTCTCACAGTTAATAATTTTGTTAATGTATTGATATTTGGTAAACGATAAAACCCCTTAGTAAGAGTTAAGGCTATTTTACTAACCTTTAATGTTGTTGCAGTTGGAGTCATCATTACAATAAAGCTTGTTTTTTGCTTTTCCCCATAGAACATTCCTGATGTAGATGAAGAAGGCTATAGTATAAAACCAGAAGCAAATCAGAATGATATCCTTTTATCATCTGGATATTCTTAGAGATTGTGTTGGCATATAAGTAGATGGTTATAATAAAATCTTATTTAATAAAGACTTCAGATTTTTAATTGTAATAAAATGTGCCATATATTCTATATTTGACATGTTATTAAAAGTTATTAGTTGCATTTCTGGTAAAATACATCTTATTTCTTAAAAGTTTTTTGTACCTTTTTATAAATGTGTGAAAACTGGTGGTACATTAAGATAATGTAAAAACTAATTCTTTAACTGATGCTTACATACCAAAGAGAACCATTTCTACTCATCTAGTGATTCTGATTCTGAAGATGAAGAACCAAAGAAGTATCGGATAGAAATCAAACCTATGCATCCAAATAACTCACATCACACAATGGCTTCCTTGGATGAATTAAAAGTATCCATAGGAAATATAACGCTCTCTCCAGCGATATCTGTAAGAAAATAAGCAAGTTTCTACTGTGTTTGTTTTTAGGTCATTTACCTCCATCTGGTTAGTTTTAGTACTAACAAAAATTAAAGCATCACTTCGGAGTTCCCACTGTGGCACAGTGGGTTAAAAATCCAACTACAGGAGTTCCCAGTTGTAGCTCAGCTGGTTAAGAACCTGACGTAGTATCCATGAGGATGTGGTTCGACCCCTGACCTCCTTCAGTGGGTTAAGGATCCAGTGCAGCAAGCTGCAGCATAGGTCGCAGATGTGGCTCAGATCCGGTGTTGACATGGCTGTGTGGTAAGCTGGCAGCTGCAGCTCCAATTGGATTCCTAGCCTGGGAACTTCCATATGCTATAGGTGTGGCCATAAAAAGGAAAAAAAAAAAAAGAAAAAGGATCCAACTGCAGCGGCTCAGGTTGCAGCAGAGGCATGGATTCAAACCCTAGCCTAAGCACAGTGGGTTAAAAGAGCTGGTCACAGCCGTGACTCGGATTCATTCCCTGGTCTGAGAGCTTTCATATGTCATGCATGCAGCCTTTAAAAAAAAAAAAAAATTAAAACATCACTTAGTGATGATTAAGCATGTTGAATGAGGAAATCTTAATAATTTTTCAGCTTTATTGAGGTATATAGTTTAAAATTTTTATACAGGCAAATGAATATGCGTGTTTGGCTTAAAGTTTGGCTTCCTTTTGAAAAGGTGTTAAATGAAAATGTAGAAAATCCACTATTTCTGCTGTTTGTTTTATTTAATAATAGAGGTATATGTCAGGCAGAATTTTGTGACTTGGCATTATTAGTCTTTTCCTCATCTAATTTTACTAATTTAAACTAGTTTTTCATCCAGTTTCTTGGTGAACTTCATGTAAAGGGGAATTCCATAAGAATGAATTTCAAGATTAAATTATATCTGTGCTTTTTTTTTCCTCTCTGTCACTGTAATTAATATTTGTTTTTCCAATAAGAAAAGGCAAAGATAAGAATTTTTAGTAATGGTTAATTCCTCAAATCTGAGTTATTAACTTGATCTTTTGAGGGAGAAAGAAAATCACCATAGTAGATCTTCCCATTGATGCCATACTCTTTTTTTTTTTTGGTCTTTTTTTTTTCTAGGGCCGCATCCGCAGCATATGGAGGTTTCCAGGCTAGGGGTCGAATCGGAGCTGTAAAGCTGCCAGCCAACACCAGAGCCACAGCAACACGGGATCCAAGCCACGTCTGTGACCTACACCATAGCTCTCGGCAATGCCGGATTGTTAATCCGCTGAGTGATGGATTGTTAATCCACTGAGGATCGAACCTGCAACCTCATGGTTCCTAGTTGGATTCGTTAACCACTGAGCCAAGATGGGAACTCCAATACTCTTAAATTCAGAAACATTAAATTGGGGAAAAAGCATGTCTTAGAATTTTGATTTAGTTGATCTGTACATACTTACTGTAGTTGATATTAAATAAGTTCTTTTTGTTTGTTTTGGTGGTGCCCGTAGCATGTGGAAGTTCCCGGGCCAGGTATCGATCTGAGCCATAGCAGTGACAATGCCAGATCCTTAACCCGCTGTGCCACATGGGGACTCTGAAATCTGTTTTTGATAATGGAGAATAAAATTCTCACCATTTTGTATTATTATTTAATTATACATTTTAAGTAATCTATATGTATTTGTTTGAAAAAACAGTTTTTCTCCCAATTCCAGAATTTAGTTTGGGAATTGTTTTTTCTACCAAAAAGATTTCTGGAATGAGGTTTTATTCTACCATTACTATTTAACATTAACACCAAGATTAAATTATGTTATGTATATGAGGTAAGTTGCGAAAACATTAAAAAGTTTTTATTGTGTAAGAGCATAAGTAATTGTAAATATACATGTAAATAAATAGAATAAAAGCCTAGAAGAAATATATATAAAAATGTTAAGCATCTGTCTTTGGGTAGTGAGATAATTGATGCTTTGTGCTCTTTTCTGTTTTTAAAATAAAGAGTTAACATTATTAATTTCATTCTCAGAAAATAAGTAATAATCAGAAAAATTTTAATTGTTAATGCTAGATTTGAAAAGAAGATCTAGAAAATATATTTTGTTGCCCAGTGTGTTTATCTAGCTTAAGTTGTTTTCCCCTCCAACAGTGTATGTCTTTTAAAGTATATAGATTTTAGACATGATTCACAAGGGAATAGATGGATTATTAGAGCAAAGAAATAAGATATTTTAAATAAAATGCATACTCAGTTTTTTAACACTGTTTTCCTTTTTCCTTTCATGTACTACTAGAGACACAGCCCAGTAAGTGCAAGATTTTGTATTTTTACATATTGACTTGAAAAAAAACATTGTATGTTTCAACATTGATTTTCAGAAGATTTGTGTTTTTATATTAGCAAGTAAGCCATAGTATCTTGCTGTAGATATTAGTATTTTAAAACATTGACTAGTTTTTCTATTATAAAACAAAAACTACTGAAAGATTTTTCTGTAATCTTTTAATGTAAATGCAGTTTATAGTTGAGCAGATACACTGAAAACAGCTTAAAATTAGAGTCCCAGTATTAACATTTTACTAAATAATAGTACATTAAATTATTTATTTAATGGCACTTAGTTTTTGCATTTTTTGTTTTAGGTGCAGATGAATCGGAATTCATCTAGTAAGTCTGATATTTAAATTGGTTATTTTAAGTCTGATTTGCTAAGCTTGTCACCTAACCTATGTAATTATAGAAATGGTCTTTTTTTTAATTCAATGAATTCTATTACATTTATAGTTGTACAGGGATCATCACAACCAAATTTTATAGCATTTCCATCCCAAACCCCCAACCCTCCTGACCTGTCTCCTCTGGAAACCATAATTTTTTCAAAGTCTGTGAGTCAGTATCTGTTCTGCAAAGAAGTTCATTGTGTCCTTTTTTTAGATTCCACATGTAAGTGAAAGCGTAAGACGTTGGTGTCTCACTATCTGACTGACTTCACTTAGGATGATAATTTCTAGGTCCATCCATGTTGCTGCAAATGCCATTATTTCTTTCCTTTTAATGGCTGAGTAACATTCCATTGTGTATATATATCACATTTTCTTTGTTCACTTCTCTGTCAGTGGGCATTTAGGTTGTTTCCATGTCTTGGCTATTGTATAGAGTGCTGCAATGAACGTTGGAGTACATGCGTCTTTTCGAGTCATGTTTTCCTCCAGATAGATGCCCAGGAGTGGGATTGCTGGATCAAATGGTGATTCTATTTTTAGTTTTCTGAGGAATTTCCATACTGTTTTCCACAGTGGTTGTACCAATTTACATTCCTACCAGCAGTGTGGGAAGGTTTCCTTTTTGCCACACCCTCTCCAGCATTTATTGTTTGTAGACTTTGATGATAGCCATTCTTGCTGGCCTAAGGTGGTACCTCATAGTAGTTTTGATTTGCATTTCTCTAGTAATTAGTGATGTTGAACATCTTTTCATGTGTTTTTGGGTCATCTGTATGTCTTTTTGGTGAATTGTCTGTTTAGATCTTCTGCCCATTTTTTAATGGGTTTGTTTGTATTTTTGGTATTGAGCTGCAGAAGGTGTTTATAAATTTTGGAGATAAATCTCTTGTCAGTTGCTTCATTTGAAAATATTTTCTGTGATTCTTTGAGCTGTCTTGTTCTGTGAGCTGTCTTTTCATTTTGTTTAGGGTTTCCTTTACTGTGCAGAAACTTTTCTGTGCAGAAACTTTTAAGTTTAACTAGGTCCCATTTGTTTATTTTTGCTTTTTTTTTTTTTTTTTTTTTTTTTTTTTTTTTTTTTTTTTTTTTTTTTTTTTTTTTTTTTTTTTTTTTTTTTTTTTTTTTTTTTTTTTTTTTTTTTTTTTTTTTTTGGTCTTTTGTCATTTTAGGGCCGCACCCGCGGCATGTGGAGGTTCCCAGGCTAGGGGTCTAATCGGAGCTACATGCTATGGCCTACGCCACAGCCACAGCAATGCGGGATCTGAGCCGCGTCTGCAACCTACACCACAGCTAACGGCAACGCCGGATCCTTAACCCACTGAGAAAGGCCAGGGATCGAACCTGCAACCTCATGGTTCCTAGTTGGATTCATTAACCACTGAGCCACGACGGGAAATATTTTTGCTTTTATTGTCATTATTCTAGGAGGTGCATCTGAGAAGATATTGCTGTGGTTTATGTCGGAGAGTGTTTGGCCTATGTTTTCCTTTAAGAGTTTTATAGTATCCAGTCTTATATTTAGGTCTTTAATCCATTCTGAGTTTATTTTTGTGTATGGTGTTAGGAAGTGTTCTAATTTCATTCTTTTTCATGGAGCCGTCCAGTTTTCCCAGCACCACTTACTGAAGGGACTGTCTTTTCTCCATTGTATATTCTTGCCTCTTTTGTCATAGTATTAGTTGACTGTAGGTGAGTGGGTTTAATTCTGGGCTCTCCATCCTGTTCCACTGATCTATATTTCTGTTTCTGTGCCAGTACCAAAGAGTTTTGATGACTGTAGCTTTGTAGTATCGTCTGAAATCAGGGAGCCTGATTCCTCCATCTCCGTTTTGCTTTTTCAGGAGATCTTTGGCTGTTCTAGGTTTCAGGATAGCTTTGGCTATTCTAGGTTTTTCCATACAAACTTTAAAATATTTTGTTCTCGTTCGGTGAAATATGTCTGTGGTAATTTGATAGGGATTGCGTTGAATCTATAGATTGCCTTGGGTAGTATAGATATTTTGATAATATTGACTCTTTCAATCCAAGAGCATGGAATGTCTTTCCATCCGTTTGTGTCATCTTTGTTTTCTTTCATCAGCGTCTTAATACTTTTCAGAGTACAGGTCTTTTGTCTCATTAGGTAGGCTTATTCCTAAGTATTTTATTCATTTTGATGCAATGGTAAATGGGATTCTTTCCCTAATTTCTGTTTCGTTGTCAGTATATGGAAATGCAGTTGATTTCTATGCATTAATTTTGTATCCTGTGACTTTGCCACATTCATTGATGAGCTCTAACAGTTTTCTGGTAGTGTCTTTAGCATTTTCTAGGTACAGTATCATGTCATCTATAGAAATGGTCTTTTCTTATCATGAGCTATAATACCAGACTAGAAGGATGCTTATTTTACCACAGAAGACAATTTGTTGTATTCTTTTAGTTTTGAGATATGCCTTAAACTTTAATACATGACTAACATTTTTCAGAAATCAACAAAACCAAAGATTACTTTCTGATTAAGCATATAAAAGCATGTTTAACTGGCATAATAACTCTTACTCATGAGCCTAAATTTACTTTTAAGATGAGTTTTTAGCTTAACCTATTCTTAAGTCATATCACAATTGTAATTTCTGTTACAGGGTTTTGGTAAAGTAACTTAATTATACTAAAAATGTTTTTGAGGTGTTAACACCATTTGCAGAATCACGTATTAAACAAGAGTTGTGGGAAAAGTAGAGTTGAGATAATTCACTCAAAAACCATGCAATTTTGTGAGCACAGTGCTTAATGAAAACTACCATAGGAGTTCTCTTCATGGTGCAGCGGTTAACGAATCTGACTAGGAACCGTGAGGTTGTGGGTTCGATCCCTGGCCTTGCTCAGTGGGTTAAGGATCCGGCATTGCCATGACCTGTGGTATAGGTCGCAGACGTGGCTTGGATCTGGCATTGCTGTGGCTGTGGTGTAGGCCAGCAGCTGTAACTCCAATTAGACCCTTAGCCTGGGAACCTCTGTATGCTGTGGGTGCAGCCCTAAAAAAAAAAAAACAAACAAAAAAAGAAAACTACCATAGCAATTATAATTAAAAATTCTAGCACAATTGAAAATACCTATTAAATTCATAATAAATACCAAACTGAAAGTAGGTTTTACTTTTTTGTGTGTGTCTTTTTTGTTTTTTTGGGGCTGCACCCACAGCATATGGAGGTTCCCAGGCTAGGGGTCCAATTGGAGCTGTAGCCGCTGGTCTATACCACAGCCACAGCAATGCAGGATATGAGCCACTTCTGTGACCTACACCACAGCTGACGACAACACCAGATCCTTGTTATGAAGGTGAGGGCAAAATGGGGAAAGATGAAGAACAGCATAAAAAGCATTTTGAAGCAAAAGAAATGGCCAAACTGAAACAAGTGGGAGAATGTGATGTGAATGGGCATCACGTACATTGTGGTATTCTTTGTAGTTTGCCGTGGTTACCTATGTTCATAGGTTTTTGCATCCATCAGTTATTGCTTGGTGATGCGAAACATTAAGGTGCAGTGAAAATTGCTTATGAACCCGCAGGACTTTTGTTGTTACTGGTGCTGTTCTTTCTTCTGTGTACCAGTTGCTTATGAAGTGATTCGTGTTACAAATGCAAAAGGTAACAAAATAGATTGTCTGTAGACTGTTGCTTTAGGATGTTAAAAAAAATTATTTTTCAAAATAGAGTGTCCTTCTGGAGTTAATAAGTACTTTTGATCAGTAAAATAATCACTAATAATATCATCAGTTTGAAAAATGCTTTCATACTTCGTCAGTTGAAATTCTTGAGTAATACATACCTATTTAAACATTTGTTCTAATTTTTGAAGTTGCAGCTTTTTTTTTTTTTCTTTCTGAACAGCATTTTAATATGATAGTTTAGTTGACTTGAGGGTTTTGTTTGTTTGTTTTTCTTTTTAGGGCTGCACCCATGGCAAATGGAAGTTCCCAGGCTAGGAGTCGAATCAGAATTGCAGCTGCCAGTCTACACCACAGCTCACGGCAACGCCAGATCCTTTAACCCACTGAGCGAGGCCAGGGATCGAACCCGTATCCTCATGGATACCAGTCAGATTTATTTCCTCTGCTCCACAACAGAAACTCCTGACCTGAGTATTTTATCAAAGATATTAGAAGAAATAAAGATTTAGCAGAAATTTAGCTGTTATTTTAATATTCTTAGGCATGGTAGAAAACCTGTTAAAGGCTTATTTTCCTTTTTTTCATAATTGTTTATATGTTACTAATGCCAGAATTTAAAAATTGTCCATAAAATTCTAATATATGTGTAGTATTTCCTTTATATTAATATATTTTATTACTTGGATAATTAATTTTTTTCTAATATTTCAATTTTTTTAATTAGGTGAAGAGTTAACAAAATCTAAGCCGTCTGCTGCATCCAATGAGTAAGTTCCACATTAGAAAAATTTATTTTAAATAGACTTCATTTTTAAAAGAAATTTTAGGTTTACAGAAAAATTGAGTGAAAGGTAAGAGTTTTTTTGCATATACACTTTGACTCTGCATGTGTCAAACCTCTCCCACTGCCAGAATCCACCCTCCACCGGAGTAACACATTTGTTATCATTAATGAACTTACATTGACACGTCATTATCACCCAAAGTCCATGGTGTACATTAGGATTCACTCTTGCTGTTATATATCCAGTGAGTTTTGACAGATGGATAATGACATGGATATAATCACCATTATAGTATCATACATAATAATTTCACTGCCCTAAAAATCCTGTGTCCTCCACCTATTTATTCTTCCCTCTGCACTACGTTTAAATTTTAAGTATCCTTTTGTTCTTTTTTCTAGGGGAGTTTTATTATCTCTGCAGTTTTAATTCTCAGTAGAGTATAATAATCCTGTTTCCTAGGCTGTGAATCATTGATGTGGAGTTTTTAGATGTTTTAAATTATTTCTCACTTGACAGTATTTCTTTTTATAATAATTAAAAAAATCAGTTCAACAGTATTTGGCTTTGGTGTCCTCACTTCTTCTAAATAAATGATAGTATCCCAAGTTCATACACGTCTATATTTCAGCTAATTATTCTCATGGAAATTTTCTCATTGTTTTCCTTCAGTTTTGTTTGTGACCTTGTAAAATAAACTATATGCTTTATGAACCTCAGAATGAAGAAGAATCTTAAGTTGGAAAAGAAGAGTTCTAGAAGTTGCCAGTTCTTCTTAAAAAGAAAAAAAAATATTTTAAGCCAGTGTTGCATTGGTCTTTTTCACTTCTGTATTTATCAATAAGATACTTTCTTTTAATGTTTTTTTTTTTTGTATGAGTAAAAGATTTAATTAAACAAATAGTTTCAAATGGAAACTTTTGAAGCTAGGCTCTGTGGGAACACAGTGGTGGTATCCATTTGATTTACCATTTTTTGGTCTTTTCTCTCTTTTTTTTAGGGCTGCACTCACAGCATGTGGAGGTTCCCAGGCTAGGGAGCTAATTGGAGCTACAGCTGCCGGCCTACACCTCAGCCACAGCAATGCAGGATCCGAGCCACGTCTGTGACCTGTACCACAGCTCGCGGCAATGCCAGATCCTTAACCCACTGAGTGAGGCCAGGGATCAAACCGTCGTCCTCATGGATGCTAGTCCGGTTTGCTAATTGATGAGCCATGACGGGAACTCCCAATTTACCAATTTTAAAGATATGTTTAGTGTTTTAAGAGTTTTTTTTAGGAATTATTTATGCAGTTGTGATTCTGGACTTAATCATACAGGCGTGCTACCATGTGGGTACATGTTGAGATACTAGACTCTGCTTATAGACAGTTATAATATTTCCACTATAGTGGGCCTATTTCCTAAGATTTAGAAAAAAATATTTTAAGTAATGTTTGATGCATTAAATTATTTTAAAATGGGGATTAATGTTCTTTTTCATGCCATAAACGTATACAGTATTTATTTGTCAATCATACGTCAGTGAAGTTGGGAAGATTAAAAAAAAAGAGGTGGTGGTAGAAATCAGGTTAATGATCTTAAAAAGGTTTGACTAAAATGAAAAAGAGAAAGATTTATGTAGTAAAGAGCCAAGAGTTGAATCCTAAGAGTAACCAGTCTGGTGAATTCCAAGAGGTCAGTGGAGTAAGATCTTTGGTTATGCAGCATGTTGAGTACTTGAAACTAGAATGTTTATGCTTTTGATTTTGTCCATAGTCTTGGTAACCTATGACCATGTAGGCATGTATGACACAAACATTTTTGCTAGACCACCTTAGTGGCCCAGGCGCTGGAGAAATGCCATTTATGCATGATCTACTGCAGTGATCAGACCTTTGAAGTTAATATAGGTGAAGTTTAAGCCACTATCCTGTACTTAAAAAGTACTTTAAAAAGAAAATCCTTTGCTGTTTTTCTTCATCTTTGAAAATAAGTATGGTCTTATAAAATTTCTACCTGATTTCATAGTGCTTAAGAAATTTTCTATCCAAGACTGGGTATTAGATGTGATTTAGCAGACTTGACACCGCTATAGAATTAATTAGCTGTGTGTTCTTAGGCAACTAATTTGGACTCTAGATGCTGCTTTTCATTTATAAAACTGAAATTATTTCCATTCTGCTGGCTCCTAAAATTATCAGAGTTTAATAAGATTTAATCAGTGGGGATTAATCTTCTCTACTCGCTCTTACAAATGTCACGTAATGTTATTATAGGTTCTGCTTACAGTAGGTTAACAAATACTAGATTTTTTTACCATTAAAATATTAGTTTTCTGAAATCTTTATTTTTAAAATGTTATGGTAGGAAAGGGACCAGTGATTTACTTGCCTGGGACCCCCTGTTTGGACCATCTCTTGATTCATCTTCAGCTTCACTAACTTCATCATCATCCTCAGGTAAATATATATGCGTGTGTGTATATGTATATTTAACTATAAAGTAATGCAGTACTTTTTTCTAACTGATTTATTCATTACTTGTATGATGTACTTTTTTTCTTTTTTTTGGAGTTCCTAGGCCAGGGATCAGATCTGAGCTGCAGTTGTGGCTAACCCACTGTGCTGGGCTGGTGATCAAACCTGTGTCCTGGCACTGCAGAGACATGCTGATCCCATTGTGCCACAGTAGAACCTCCTTTATGTTGTACTTAATGATCAAAATTTTTCTTAACTTGTCCTCTGGGCATGTTACCAGATAAAAGTGATTTTTATACTGATTTTGTTGGCTTAAAGACCCTATGGCTTTAACAATAAAAAGTCATCAAACACCAGTTTTTTTTCATTTATTTTTATGTTTATTTCTAGGCTTCATTTCTGTATCAGTGCCCAAATAATAATAATTATTTAACTTAACTTTGTGCACATGTCTCATATCCTTATAGTAATTTATCATTACATGATTTATGAATCACAAGATATGTCCATTGATACTTATTGCCAAACTGCTTTCCTGAAAATCTTTAGCACTTCCCAAGAAATACATGAAAGAACTTGACAAGTGTGTTTTAGTTGTTCTTTTTGGCAAGAATATATTAAATTTCTCTTTCCTTCAAAAGGTAAAATCCCACTAGTCAATAATCAAAGCATGTTTCATAAAACTCCTTGTTCAAAAAGAAAATAAAATCACTAAGTCAACCTTCTTTGAGATTTCAGGAATGCTGTATTGGGGGGTAAAGGAACTTCTGGAATGGTGGGAAGAGAACTTGAATCAAGTTCCTACTATGTCTCTGCTGAGATCTGTGCACATTCTGTTTGACTTCAGCTCATTAACTGCTGCATAAAGTCCTTTTTATTGTCCCTATTTTAGAGATGAAAACAGTAAAGCTCCAAGATGATCAGGAATTTCTCAACACCGTGTAACCAGGAAATAAAGCATAGTTTCAAACCTGGATTTTTTTTTTTTTGCCATGCCCTTGGCATATAGAAGTTCCCAGGCCAAGGATTGAACACGCACCATAGCAGTGACCTGAGCCACAGCATTCATAATGCTGGATCCTTAGCTCACTGAATTGCCAGGGAACTCTGTAAACCTGGATCTTAATAATTCCAAAATCTTTATTCTATTCATCGTACTCTGGCTGATTAACAAAACAATAAGCATATTGAAACATTTTACTATTAGTAATAAAATAAGTACTGGTATTTAAAATTGGAGTGTTTAGAAACAAATGTTTTAAAAAACTATAAATGGGTTTTAGACCTGAAACAGTTGGGTTTTTTTTTTTTGCTATTTATCTATTTATTTATTTTGTCTTTTTGAGGGCCAAACTTGCTGCATATGGAGGCTTCCAGGCTAGGGGTCCTATTGGAGTTGTAGCTGCCAGCCTATGCCACAGCCACAGCAACACGAGATTCGAGCCACATCTGAGACCTACACCACAGCTCATGACAACGCCAGATTCTTAACCCACTGAGCAAGGCCAGGAATTGAACCCATGTCCTCATGGATGCTAGTCGAGTTTGTTAACTGCTGAGCCACAATGGGAACTCCATTTGGGAATTTTTTTTTTTTTTTTTTTTTTTTTTTTGCCTTTTGTCATTTTATGGCCGCGGGTTTATGGCCGCACCCGCGGCATGTGGAGGTTCCCAGGCTAGGGGTCTAATCGGAGCTGTGGCCACTGGCCTGCGCCGCAGCCACAGCAACGCGGGATCCGAGCCGCGTCTGCAACCTACACCACAGCTCACGGCACATTTGGGAATTTTGAAGAGAAGGTGATCTGCACCTAATACTTGTAAAACAGCAAGAAACAGTTATTAGATAATTGAACATATTCTGAAGTGACATTATAGCCTTTCTCAGTTGTCATTTGTTACTACTTACTTTTAGGAAACTAATCTTACTAATAGATTTTATAAGTAACTGTATAGGAAAAACTGAAGTTGTGTTAAGTTTTTTTGTTTAGTAAAAAGTCAGAATACTGTCATATTTTGTTTTCAGAATGAAAAGGGTTCTAAGCAGTGTTTTTTGTTTTTTTGTTTGTTTTTGCTTTTTAGAGCATATAGAGGTTCCCAGGCTAGGGGTCGAATCGGATCTATAGTTCCTGGCCTACACCACAGCTACAGAAATGCCAGATCTGAGCTGCACCTGCAACCTACACCACAGCTCATAGCAGCACCGGATCCTTAACCCACTGAGCGAGGCCAGGGATCAGACCTGGGTCCTCATGGATACTAGTCGGGTTCGTATCACTGAGCCATGACAGGAACTCCTAAGCAGTGTTTTTTAATTTTTATGAGTTATTTTTTTTAAATCTTAAAAATTTTCACATTATCACAGAGGTTTTATTTATATAGAAATTTCTTAACTTCACCCATTGTTTCTCACTATTTTCTTTAGCACAATCTCTGTTCAAAAAGTACTTTCTTTGCCTCTTGCTACCTGTCTAAAGACTTTTATATTTCAACTTTCAGTAAAAAATGATACCCTTTCATTTAGTTGTCATTTGATGTTTGGTAGGTAACACTAAAACTTTTGCCTGTTTTTAAATTTATTTTGGTTTGCCTTTTAAAACCTTTTTATTTAGTCTGAAAAATGTCAAATTAGCCATAAAAAAAATAATGCCATTTGCAAGCAACATGGATGGAACTAGAGACTCTTACTAAGTGAAGTCAGTCAGAAAGACAAGGACAGATGCCATATGATTTCACTTATATCTAGAATCTAGTATACGGCACAAAAATAATTCTGGCTTTATATATATATGTATTTATTATACACGCACACATACACATATATGTATATACATTTTTTTCTATGGCATATGTAAGTTCCCGGGCTAGGGGCTGAACGGGAGCTGCAGCTGCTGGCCTCCATCACAGCCACAGCAACAGCCATACTGGATCCAAGCCACATCTGTGACCTATACCTCAGCTTGCCACAATTGCAGATCCTTAACCCACTGAGTGAGGCCTGGCATTGAACTTGGATCCTTAACTCACTGAACGAGGCCAGGGATTAAATCTGCATCCTCAAGGACTCTGCGCAGGGTTCTTAACCTGCTGTGCCACAGCAGGAACCCCAGTGTCTTTTTATATTTTTGAACCTTAAATTTTACTCGTGTATTTTGTTTCTTATTCTTGTAATTGTTTTCCTCAGTTGATATAGTTTGAGTTCATGCTCTTGTTCCATATACTTCTAAATTTTTCTAGATTTGAGTAAAATAATATGAACCTGAGTAAGAGCTATTTGGCTATAAAGATTTATGTTTTAGGTCTACAATTTTCTTCAAAAAAATTTTTTTTTGATTTTATCTTTTTAGGGCCACACCCATGGCATATGGAGGTTCCCAGGCGAGGGGTCAAATCAGAGCTGTAGCTGCCGGCGTATACCACAGCCACAGCAGTGCAGGATCCAAGCAGTGTCTGTGACCTACAGCACAGGTCATGGCAACACTGGATACTTAACCCATTGAATGAGGCTAAGGATCGAATCTGTATCCTCATTGCTAGTCAGATTAGTTTCCGCTGAGCCACAATGGAGACTCCTAAAAATGGTTTTACTATACTTGATTTACACTGTTTTGTCAATTTCTTCTGTACAGCAAATTGACCAAGTTATACATATATATAGTCTTTTTTTCACATTATTCTCCATCATGTTCCATCTCGTTGCTTCTAGCTTTCAGTTGCTTTCCTCTTCTTCTGTTGATCCTGATGACCTTTTCTCTCCCAAACTTATTTGTCTGGGTGTGTGATAATTGAATCTACTTGAAACCAGGTCCGATTTTAGACTCACCAGATTTTTCTGTCACCTCTTTATGCCATCCGGCTGTAACGACAACACCAGGGAGCAGAGTAAGTTTCCTTTTGCTTCGTGGTTGCAAAGTCATTGGATTTCCTTTAGTGATGAACTTATTAGTATTACTGACTCCAGGGAGTTCCCTGGTGGCTCAGTGGGTTAAGGATCCATCATTGTCACTGCTGTGACTTGGGTCCCTTCTGTGGTGTGGGTTCAATCCCTGGCCTGGGAGCTTCCGCATGCCTTGGGTGTGTCCAAAGAAATACTCCAGTAGAACGGAGAAGGCATTCCAGAGATTGCATTGTAAAGCTGAAAATACCTTCGAGTTCCCTAACGCTTTGCATAAGAAATCTTTCAACAGCTGTGTCTCCGAGGACCAAAGTGACCTTTGCCATAATTATTACATGCCCTGAAAAACTACTGAATAAGCTAACAGTGCTGCTAATTTTTCTTCTCCATCATCGTTGCTTCTGGATTCTAGATTAGTCTGTGTCTCTGTTCAGATTAAAGATGGTATGAGAAACAAGCTTTGTCTTTTCCTGGACCTTAGGTAGTGTCAGCATATCTAAATGAGCTCTTTTCAACTGTGCTTTTATACTTTACAAGACACTGCATATTTCTTGAAATACTGCATCTAGTAGACATTGGAAGTGAGCTCCACCACCACCACAGAATATAAATAAAATACTTAAACTTGTGAAGAGTTGAAGTAATCTCCTTCAGTTTGCTAAAAGCAGTATCTAATTGCCATGTGGGTGTTCCTGTCATGGTTCAGTGGTTAACGAACCTGACTGTGAAGACGCGGGTTCGATCCCTGGCCTTGCTCATTGGGTTAAGGATCCAGCATTGCTGTGAGCTGTGATGTAGGTCGCAGACATGACTCAGATCCCACATTTCTGTGTCTGTGGTGTAGGCCGGCAACTGTAGCTATGATTTGACCCCTAGCCTGGGAACCTCCATATGCTACAGGTGCAGCCCTAAGAAGACGAAAGACAAACAAATGAATAAATAACTGGCTTATGGAAATATTCATTTATAATTTATTATTTATAAACAGTGGTGTTAATAAGTATTGTTACTACTTGTTTTTGCTTTTTTTAAGGTCAGGGAAAAGATAAAGCATATTTCTCTTTACCATCTTTAATCTGAACAGTTAACGAACCTGATTGGCATCCATGAGGACACAGGTTCGATCCCTGGCCTCACTCAGTGGCTTAAGGATCCAGAGTTGCCGTGAGCTGTGGTGTAGGTTGCAGACGTGGCTTGGATCCCAGGTTGCTGTGTGCTGTAGCTACAGTTTGACCCCTAGCCTGGAAAATTCCATATGCCACAAGTGTGGCCCTAAAAAAGCAAAAAAAAAAAAAATATATATATATATATATATGTGTGTGTGTGTGTATGTATATATATATATGCTTCCATTCTTTACTCTTGCTTTAATTATGCAAATGCATTTGTGACTTTTGATGATGTATGCTTGAATTTCATTCATTAATATCTATCATGCTGAGTTATTTAGGAATACTGAGGTTAGAATTTCTGATTTTTAAAAATGCAACATTTGCAAATGATATTGAAAGACATTGAACACTAAATTTATATAGGACAGGAAAAGTTGATATGATTTTCTATATCAAAATTAATTATAGTGATTTGGGAGAATTTTTTTGTAAATAAGGTATTTTTGATTGTCATCTTAAAATGGTACAATGTGGTTCAACTTAAAAGTGAGATTACAGGTTTAAATAAGGTAAGTGTTTGGAGTTCCCATCGTGGCTCAGTGGTTAAAGAACCTGACTGGCATCCATGAGGACACAGGTTCGATACCTGGCCTCTCTCAGTGGATTAAGAATCCGGCATTGCCATGAGCTGTGGTGTAGGTTGCAGAAGTGGCTCGGATCCTGCGTTGCTGTGGCCCTAGCATAGCCTGGCTGCTACGGCTCTGATTGGACCCCTAGCCTGAAAAACTCCATATGCCGCGGGTGCAGCCCTAAAGAGAGAAAGACAGGAAAAAAAAAAGTTTAAATAGGGTTGTGTTTTATTTACAGTTAATGTTATTATTTTGAAGGTGTTGATTCAAAGGCTTAGTTTTTCGTAACTGTAAAGTAGAAATATTGGCAGTAAACTTAGGCCTTAAATTGATTTTCACCAGTTAATTTATTAGATTTAATTTTTACATGTTTAAATAATTGAAACAGAAATCCAATTTATATTATGTGTATCAGTTTTATTGAAAAGTTGAATCTTTTTTTTTCAGGAATATTCAAATGATAGCTTTGAAAAAAGCATATTTGGTAGATTCCCAGCATTTCAACAAATAGCTATAATTGCATTTTGAAAAGAACTGAAAAATGAAATTTGAATCTTAATTGTTCTTTTATAATAGGATGTTTTTATGTAAGGATTACTACATACTAATGATTATCTTCAAATTCTCTTTTTCTACCTACCAGCCAGGCCCACAACTCCTCTTTCTGTAGGCACCATTGTACCTCCTCCAAGGCCTGCTTCCAGACCAAAGCTTGCCTCAGGCAAACTCAGTGGGATTAATGAAATAGTATGTACTCGGGTGTTTTTTTTTTTTTAATTATAGCTGTTTTGATTTAATATGCAAATGATATTTATAGCTAAGTGCTTGGAATTTTCTACTTAAGTCTTCAAAGTACAGAAAAGTTCTCCTGGCCAATACTTCCTTCACGTCCCCATTATCACAGTGATTGGACCTGTGGAACAAGACCATTATTCAGGAGGAAAGAGATTTCCTGAGAAAGTTAGCACCTATAAAAATTTAGTACCCATTTTATCATAATTAAGAAGCAATTTTCATACAGTTCTGCTTAAAGTCAAATATTAAGGAAGAAATGGCCTGTTCGTAGGCCTAGAAGTATATTGCCAGGGGATTCCTGGTGGGCATCTGGTCCAGCTTTATTTTATACATAAGGAATTTGGAGTTCACATCACTTAATTGACTTTAAAAGTACATATTGCTTTTTTAAAGGAAAGCATGTAAATCAACTATAATTAAATAAATAAATCTTACTCGGCTTTCTCAGCCTAAAAAAGAAAGAAAGAAAAAGGCACTGGTCTTCAAAAATTGTCAGATAATGAAAGAAATTATATGGATTCCACTCAGAGTCAGGCTGTCCCAATCAGTCTTCTTTCTTTCAGTCTGTTCGGCTTCATCTTTAACTTCCCGTTTAATTGCAAGAATTAAATTTCTAAATGTCAACCTTTGTCTTTTCCTACTGATAATACATCTGCAGTGGTACCCCATAATTCATATGGTTGAATGTTTTAGTTGAATCTACAGGACTTTTCATAAAGTTGCCTCAACCTGCATTACCAGAGTAACTGTTCATCTTTCTCCTCTGCAGCCTAGTTTGCAGCCACTTGAAGCTTTCCACTGTTCCCGACACGTCATGCTCTTTCTTCTATGCATCCATGTTTCTTACTGTGCTCCTTCTATCTCAGTTTTCTATGTAAAAAATGCTCTCTCTCTTTGAGATACTAAATATCACTATCTAAAGTCCTCTTTGATAATTACTCCTCCTCCCCACCCCACAGTGGGTTTAATCATTTTCCTCCTTATACCCATACACTTGCTTGTGTTTCTTCTAGTGCATAGATCACATTATATACCCGGTTGACCCACAGTTGATTCTCTGTATCTGTGGGTTCTGCATCCATGGATTAGAAATATCGGAGGGGGAAAACAAAATCTTAGAGAAAGTTCCAAAAAGCAAAACTTGAATTTGCCATACACTAGCAATTTCACATAGCATTTACATTGCATCTACAAGTATTTATATAGAATTTACATATTAGGTATTAAAAATAATTAGATAAAGTATAAGGGATGACTACTTTTTTATGTGTGCTCACTTCACTGGACTATGCCTTAGCCACTTCCATATCCTTAATATTTTGCTAACACCTAAAGACTGTACATAATGCCAGTCACATGGTATGCAGTTAGGAAATGTTTCATAAATAAATGAAAAAGGCTTGGGCACCAAATATTGAAATGGTGACACCTTTCTTTTTGCCCCATCCCAGTGAACAGACTTAGTGAAATGAAAAATTGGTACAAGCTGCCAAGGAGGTGGTTATTATTTCAGTAATACAAAAATTATTGCATATTACTAACACGGGTTTCTTTTTCTGTTTACAGAAGTAATATATGATCATGTAAAATTTTAAAAATAGAGAAAACAAAATAAAAATATATATTTCACTATCCAAAGATAACTACTGTTAACATCTATATATATATATATATACATATATATACATATATATATATATACATATATATACATATATATATATATATATATATATATGTCCTTTCATTACTTTTTGAAAGCATAAATATTTAGCCAGAGGCAGTAAGATATAGTTTTTAAATCACAGGTTTGTTGACCACCTGAGCAACATTAGGCAAGTTATTTACAGCTCCAATTCCTTATGGGTAAAATAAATGTAAGTTATTTTGAGACTTAAATAATTTAATATATGTAAAAACTCAGAACTTTGTCAAGTACAATTGCTCAAAAAAGTTAGTTACCATTAATAGTATGTGTATATTTTTAAATAAAAGATCATACCTTATTTTTTATTATTTCCTTGAAAATATTTAGGAATGTCTTTCTGTATAATGAATTATTCCATAATTTTCAAATTTCTTTAAAGTGGTAGAATCTTTTATCAAACAACCTTAAGTTGTAAGTCTGTTAAATAAGTAAAAGTGGGACTTTTATAGTTGACTTTTTCACATTACCCTTTACTTCCTGCCCCAGCCTTGAGAGCCTTCTAGATACCACCCTCTGAGGACTTGAGGGAACATCATTTGAAGTGGCTGCAGAGTGTAAATGCTTTGTCTCCTACGCCATTGTGAGGATTACATTTTCCAAAGGTTTTAGAAATTTGATTATTTGACAGTTTATATCTAAGATTTCATCATAAACAATGCTTTAATGAATATCCTTACTTTTTTTTACTTCTATGCAGACATTATTTCCTTAGTCAAAGTTTTAAAAGTACAATTCATGAATTAAATTGTATGCACATTTTTAAGATGTGCATTGATTATCATTGTATTGCCCACCAAAAAGGTCATGCTGATTTGATTTCTCTCCAGCTGTACATCAGGGTACCCTTTTCCTTGCATGCTTGTATATGCTTTTTTCTGGAGAGGACTCATACCTTTCACTAGATGCTCAAAGGGTCTGTAATCACACCCTCCCCACACTCCTAAGGAGAACCCCTCATTGTTCTAGCGCGGTGGTTCTCCAAGTGTGGTCCCCAGAACAGCAGCATTAGTATCACCTGGGAACTTGGTAGAAATAAATGCAGTTTCTCTGTCCCACCCCAAACATATCAGAAGTTCTGGGGAATGGCCTAGCATTTGTATTTTAATAAGCCCTCCAAGTGATTCTGATGCATACAATTATTTGGGAAGTACAGTTTTTAAGTAGTGCTGTCTGGTAGAAATATAATGCAAGCAACATATACTTTAAAATTTTCTAGTCCTACTTTAAAAAAGAATAAACAGTGAAATTAATATATTTTACTCAGTGTGTTAAAATATTATTTTAATATGTAATCAATATAAAAATTGAGAGTTTGCATTCTTTTTTGGGGTGTGTATACCAAGTTTTCAAAATCCACTATTTTATATTTGTGGTTCATCTCAAATTTGAACTCTCCACATATCAAGTGCTAGCAGCTACTGTACTGGACAGTGCTATTATAAAATAAGAGAAAATCACTTAAGAACAGTTTTTTTTCCTAAAAAAAATGCACATTTTTGTGAACTGTCAACTACAGCCACATGATATTGGCCATGAAGCCATGTTGCCACAGGAGAAATACACCCCACAGTAGTTGATCTCAAGACTTTTTACAAACTTGTAAGTCAGATCAGCTGGTGAATTTAATATTGTTTTACCTCAGGTCTTTCATCATTTCCATCTGTATACATCCACAGCTGTATTTTTATATCTTGCTGTATTTTTTCAACCTACTATCCATAATAATGAGCCATAAAAAAAGCCACTCTCTGGAACTAATACTGTAAAATAGTTAATTGGAGGCATGAGGGTTTACTAATTAAGTGTGAGACATTTTGGGCTGTCTAATTTTTATTTAAGTGTATATCTAAATTTATATTCATGCAGTATAGAGTTGAATAACTTTAGTTATTCATGAATGCTTATAAGATTTTGTTGATTAGTTTTTTGCCTTCCATTTTTCATGTTCCTTAAATAACCGGGGACAGAAACTGTCTTGTTGACTGCTTTGTATCTAGTACCTATAGCCTGACACATAGTAGACATGAAGTAAATATTGAATTTATTAACACTTTTATAAGCAGGAAAAGGTTATTTTTTCCTTTTTAGGGCCACACCCACAGCGTTTGAAGTTCCCAGGCTAGGGGTCGAATCAGAGCTGCATCTGCTGGCCTACACCACAGCCACAGCAACACGGGATCCTAGCTACATCTGCAGTCTACACCACAGCTCATTGCAACGCCAGATCCTTAACCCACTGAGCAAGGCCAGGGATCGAACCCACATCCTCATGGATACCAGTCAGGTTTGTTACTGCTGAGCCACAACGGGAACTCCAGTAAAAGATTACTTTTAATTAAACTTAATATTCCATATTTTAAAAACTGAAACACCTCAGAGCTGTTGTAATGTATTATTGAAACAGTTTGGAATCTGGAAGAAAAAATACTCATTCAGCACAGTAAAAGATGAATTGGAATCATATTTTTCATATTTCTTTTTATTTTTAACCAGAAATGTGGGAAGACAATAGAATTAAGATTTTTCTCAAACCTCTGAATGGGGTAAATGTTCTCTCAATGAGAAGGCATTACTATGAATTATAAGGACTATGTTGACAGGTTTGTAAATACCAAAAGTAAAGGGTAAACAATATTTAGGAAGAAAATATTTGCATTAAAGAAGCGGTTAGTGAAAGCTCAGGTAATACTAAGATCTCCCCAAACTAAATCAGGTAGAGCTAATATAGACAGCTCATAAAAGGGAAATGCCAATTTTTACCTGTCAAATTAGCTAAAAGTTTTAAAAAATTATTATTTTTTCTTCTAAGGTGCATCTGTTCATTGCTGGCAAGATTGCAGAGAAATAATTTATGGGCAGTAGGGTAAAGTGAGTAATCCAAAAGGGAAGCAGTTTGGCATTATGTATGAAAAGCCTTCATGATGTTTAAAAACTTAACTTCTGAGAATCTATCTTAAGCATACTTTTTGAAATACAGAAAATGTTCTATATTAATCTAAATATTTTCTTGACAGCATTATTTTACAGTAGCCTTTTCAGCTTTTAATTCATTCTTGAAAATGATTTGACCTATGGCATCTCTAAGTGTGAGTTGTAAAATACACAATAAATGTGGTTTAGTATTTTTAAATTAATCTTACCTGATACCCCCAAATCTTTTCTGATAACAGGGGAATTTGTTTTAGCATTTTGGTAAATGACATTTTGTTTTTAAGCCCAGGCCATTCAGCCCACCTGTAACTTCCAATACCAGCCCACCTCCTGCTGCTCCATTAGCCCGGGCAGAAAGTTCTTCCTCTATCTCATCTTCTGCTTCATTAAGTGCTGCCAATACTCCAACAGTAGGTAAGTGGTTATCATCAATTCTGTATCAAATGCAAAAGTGAGCATCCAAAATATGAACAGGCTGAGCCTAGTGAAGAATTTAACACTAGACATTTTTTGGAGACACACCTGGCATTATGAAAACTAGCTACATTTTTCTTTTCACATTTTATCTAAGAGAATTATAACCATGATTAGCACTGTTAAGAATGCATCAAATTTATAAGCTACTGACCAGTATAAATAAGGGCAGAATATGATGCAGTACCTTCTACTGTGAATGGATACCTGCAATCCTAAGAAAATTGATTTTAAAAACAACTAATTCAGTGAAAGAAAGGGGTTTTGTGCCTGCAGTGAATTATTTTCTTCGGAGTTCCCGTCGTGGCTCAGTGGTTAACAAATCCAGCTAGGAACCATGAGGTTACGGGTTCAATCCCTGGCCTCATTCAGTGGGTTAAGGATCCGGCTTGCCATAAGCTGTGGTGTAGGTTGCAGATGCGGCTCAGATCCTGTGTTGCTGTGGCTGTGGCGTAGGCCGGAGGCTACAGCTCTGATTCAACCCCTAGTCTGGGAACCTCCATATGCCGCGAGTGCTGCCCTAGAAAAGGCAAAAAGACAAAAAAAAAGTGAATTATTTTTTCTATAAGAATTTAAATCATGAAGATTTAAAAGTAGATATTAGGGCATAGCTTCAAAAACCTAACCTTCATTGAACAAATCCTCTATTTTGTTACACCTAGATTTTGCTCAAGAGCTTTTCTGTCATCACTTTAATTTAGTTCTTCCCACAAATTCTTACTGTCTTCCTCACCCACTGTTAATACACAAAGCACAAAACCACTTAAAGCATTTGTTTCAGGAGCAGCAGCTTCTCATTAGAATTGTAACTGGCCCCGTTTGCTGCTGCTTAGTAGTAATGAATTCATCTTTGATAATGAAAATCACTGGTTTGCACTAACTGAGCATAATTCAGTAGTGCTTTCACAGTTTTGTCCTTGGACGTCCATCTGTCTGCATCATCTTGGGAACTTGTTAGAAATTCAGACCTTTTATATCAAACTCTGGAGTGGGACTAGCAGTCTTTGAACAGGACTTCCAGGCAAATCTGGTACATGTGAAGTTTGAGAATCCCAGCCCTAATCAAGCTGATTTAATCAGACCTAATTTGATTTGTCAAAACTCACATAAGAGAAATGCATCTTTTGTGTGTAGCCATTGTAAAGATGGCATGCATGGTATAGGCTTTTAAAATGAGATAAACGATTTGATTTCTAAATGTTTGAACATGATGTTACTGTCTTATTTTATATACTTTCGTGAATTGTTTTTCCCACCTTTTAACTTTATGTAAACAGTATATCCAGTAAGTCTTTTTGTTTGCTGTAACAAGCACCTTATTCTTATATTTTGTTTATATATATGGTTTTACTGACTTTGGTTTTCCAGAATTTGTATTTTAGTCATAAAAAAACGTAGATGTGTCCTGCCAGGTGGTGTGGGTAACCAAAATGGCTTTAATCCTTACCCGTTATCTCTGGATAATTTCGAAGGCTTTCTGTTTATGATGGAAACTTTAATTTTGATTAAGTTGGTATCTATTTGTTTTTAGCTTGAGCCAGTGCTGGTACTAGGAGAACCTTAAGTAGGTAACAGTGCTGATACAGGCAGGCAGGATATAATGTGGATTTTGTACAACAAAGTTTCTTTAAATCTACCTTAAAATTTCTCTTCTAAATTGTGATGTTTATTCAGCTCCTTGTTTGGATTTGAGTTTTTGATTGTTCTTGTTTCTTGGAAGTATTTTCTTTTCCTGCAATATTTTGTTTTATTTAAATATGATAGAAGATGATAATTTGATTGGGACACTCTCTGAAATTGAAAAGCACTGTGAGACATCGCAAGGTATTGTATCAAAAGCAAATGTTTGTGTTGACTAATGATCCTAAAGTGTATCTAAAATACTTTAATTTTTCCTTTTCCAGCAATGTATGGTGTCTCAGAAATCAAGAATAACTCTAAGGTTTTAACTCAGTTTTGTACTAATTATGTCCAGTTTCTATACAGGATTCCACTGACATCAGTGGATAAATTATAAAAACACAGTTTTTGCTGTATCTTCCATCTCCCTGCTCCTCTCTCCTAAACATTAATATAAAGTTATATCTGAAGTTGTCAGAAGCAGAAAGAATGTCAGTTTAAAAAAAAAAAAAACTGTAATGTAAAAACCAGCACAAGGGCTGTCGTACAAAAACTGTACATACATTGAGCTTAAGTTGGAGGCACGGATGTAGGAAATAGTTGGGAGTAAGCCCCTGTTTTTTGCTCCTGAGCTGAAAGAAATTCCACAAAAAAATTGTTATTAAAGGTAGGTACCCTTTATTTCAATAGCTTTATCTTTCTGCATTTTTCAAAACAGTTTAAATATGCAACATATTTAACCAAAATGTTAGAATGTATACTATCCTTATAGAGAATAAGCATACTATAAGAGACTATCCAAGAAGTTTATTTCTTAAAAAATTATTTAAATATAGTACAAATGTAGACTTTTTAAGGGATTTTAAGTACATATTTCCTGTGTCAAACATTTTTTAAAGTATGCAAAAAAAAAACAAAAATGGAAAATACAAAAGAGGATATGCCAAAATGTTAAATGGATTTTGAATGTTTTTCCTTAACTCTCCAATACTTTTTTCCAATATGTCAATAATGGGCTTAAAAAAGTTTACAGGGAAACTATTTCAAGATTTATTTTACATGCCCAAATTAAATAATTTAAAAGAATATATAGTTTTCTTTTGACATTAATGTTGCCCGTGACTGTGTGTACGCAAGATATCCGCTTGTGTAGGATATTTAAGGGAAAAGGTTAATTTTATATTTGAGAACATAATTTTCTAGTAAAAGATTATAGCCTTCATCTTTCTCTGAAAATATGCTTTCCTGAATTTCTAGTGACTCTCTAGAACAATGTATTTTTTAAAAAGTTGACATATTTTAGATTTACATTGAAATTTTCCCAGTGCGCAAATATGTATTTTTTGCGTAACTGTAATCACAGTGCCTAGAACAACTACTTCTTGGTCAAGCCCCTATCTTTCATTTAATTATCTCTTACCTGCTCCAAACTCGAATCCCTGACAAGTCACTTTTCTCTTCAGTCCAGTATCCACTCTATGTTTAGTGATCTTAGCAAATGAAAAACGTATTCATGTTTCTTTAAATATTTTCAGTGACTTTTAGTGCCAAGAGGATAAAATTAAAGGTCCTCCATGCCCTGATCTGGGTCATAAACACTTCTCCAGACACATTTTCATGTCCTTTCATTGTTGCAGCCTTTCACCCACAAAGTATGTTCCTGCTTTGCAAAACTACTTGTGGTTCAGAAAGGCACCATTTCTTTCATGCCTCTTTGGCAAAGTGTCTGGCGTATATTAGTGGTTAGTAAATAGTAGCTGTTGTGATTGTGATTTTTTTTTAATATTGAGTGTATTTTCATATGAAATTTCAAGTTCTTGTTTGGGAGGGTTTATGTTTCCCAGTGGCCTAGAAACAGCTATTCCTGTTTCTGTGTATTTTTAATCACTAAGCCTCTTTTTTTTAACTGTAAATAACATTCTGAATCAGAATTCTTCTGAATGTTGAATATTACAAAATTTTACTGGCCTCTAGAGCTAACAAAAGCTTTTTCTCACTATTTGTAGGATCCCAGGCCCAGGCTTAGTTGTGAGGCAGAGAAGGCTAGTACTGATTTTTGTCAGAATATTCCTGATAACTCAAAAGTAATTCACTCTTCCACTATAGGCAGTCATATCTGAAATAATAATATCTGATGGCTGTGAACATTGTATAACATTTTATTTTTTTGTCTTTTTATGGCCACACCTGTGGCATATGGAGGTTCCCAGGCTAGGAGTCTAATCTGAGCCGTAGCTGCCGGCCTACACCACAGCTCATGGCAACGCCAGATCCTTAACCCACTTAGTGAGGCCAGGGATCGAACCCGCAACCTCATGGTTCCTAGTCAGATTTGTTTCCACTGTGCCACAATGGGAACTCCAACATTTATATTTTAAATAGACATTCCAATCACAGATATATGTTGACCTAGGTTACTCTTTTAAGAGTGAGTAATCATAGTTACCTCTTGACTTACTTTTATAAAATTTACATCATATATTAAGTGAAATGTTCCACTTTCCAGTCAGTAACAATAATGGTAAGGCTTAAATGAGAAAAGTACATTTGTAAAGAGAAAGAAAGGCAATGCACTGTGTTAAGGGATTTTTCTGCTATGAAGTAAAACTACATTGTTTAGATTTTTTAAACACATTTCAACACAAACATAAATTTGTTTACGTTTTATTATGCTTTTAAAACACCTAGTTTTACATGATTTAACTCTAAAGGTATGTAACTGAGTGAAGTTTATGTCAGGAACATTATCCCAAAATGTTACTAGCCATATTTATCAAGGAAAGGTAATATGGGAATATAATCATTAGACAAAAGAGGAAAAAGAATTGCAATAATAATGATTAGTTATGATTACACTGCTTAGTTAGAAATTCCTAATGGATAGAAAAAAATTAAAGAAATCCAGTTTAATGAACTTAAGTATGTGATGATTAGAACCTGAAAGAATTTAATATCTGAATAGTTTTGAAGACACGTTTTAGTAATTTTAACTCTTTAGGTGAAGGTCTTTTTCCTTCTGACATTCCTTAACCCAGCCCTCCGTGTCATTCTATTTAAAGTCACTGTGACATGTTTTCCTGATTTTGGGGGGTGGGTCCAATTTGTTTTATGCTCTATTTTTTAACCTCCAGATGTGTACTTGGGGCATCTTTGAAACTGATAATAGAGTCATTTGTGACAAGCTAACATTTGGAATCTGCCTGTTTTGGTATTTAGTAATTGTCCTATAGGATTTAACAAATGAACTGTATTTATTCTAGGTGTGTCACGAGGTCCCAGTCCTGTCAGCCTTGGAAATCAGGACACCTTACCTGTGGCAGTCGCCCTTACAGAATCTGTCAATGCCTACTTTAAAGGGGCAGATCCCACCAAGTTAGTTTTTAAAAGAGTGTGTGTGTGTGTGTGTGGTGGGGGGGGTTGTGTTGCAGGGGGAGGGCGTTTGATGGTAAATTTTAAAGAGTTGTATTTTAATTCTCTATAGGTTAGAGTTTTCTTTTACTTACATACCTGCTTTTTGCTATCAAATTTAGAGATTGTCAATTTAAGAAATGACTATAATCATCAGTAGTGATAGCTTTTTTCTCTATTTATATTTTTGTCCAGGCTTTATGACCAATATCACACATCTGTTATTTGACATATCTGTAAACAGGATTATAGCAGCTGACCTAGATGGGAAAAGAACTCTGAATCTTGGTCTAATGTGTATCTTTGGTGAATGTGTGATGTTTGCCAGAAACCTAGAATGCTTGTTTAATATATAGGAGACTCTTGAGAGATTGATTTAACCTTTAAGAAAAATGATTTTTGGGTGAATGACTACCCTATTTTTCATGTATAATACTATTCATTCATCAAATATTTGAATTCTTACTATGTGTAAGACTATTGCAAGCTTGCATTGTCATGAGAGAAAGTTTAGTAGTTTTCTCTCAAGAGAATGCAAGCTCTATAGAGAAGAACTTATGTTTACTGCAGTATCTTCAGCACTTGAGAGTCTTACACGTAGTTAAGCCTTCAGATATTTGATGAATGAATGTATGTTGAATGAGTAATGTTACTCATGAAAAGTAGGGATATTGATGTATACTATGAAGAAAAATAAACCAGGGTAATGGGATAGACAGTTACAACAGAGGGCTACTATCTTAGACTGATCAGAGGAAACCTTCCTGACGTCGATTTAAGCAGATATTTGACAGATGTTGACAGAGGACCAAGACATACAGATAGCTGAGTGAAGAGCATTCCAGCAAGTGTAGGGACTGAGGTAGAAGCACGCGTGGCATATTCAAGAAACAGCAAAGAGAACTGTCACTGAGTAGGAGTAATCAAGGAGAGTAGTCAAAGCTAAGTCCACAGAGGGAACAGAACAGGCCATGATAAGGAGTTTGGAATTTATTTTGGATGAGGTAGGAAGCCAGTAGAGGTTTTTGAGTAGAGGAGTGATGAGGTTACGTTTTTTTTTTTTAAATAGTTGAATTACAGTGTTCTGTCAATTTCTGCTGTACAGCTAAGTGACCCAGTTATACACACACACATATATACATTCTTTTTTCTTATATTCTATCATGTTCTGTCACAGGTGATTGGATATAGTTCCCTGTGCTATACAGCAGGACCTCATTGCTTATCCATTCTAAATGTAATAGTTACTTATGTTTTTGAAGTAGCAGTCTGCCTGCTAAATGGAAAATAAGCTAGAAGGAGGCAGAGCAGATGCAGAGAGAAAGGGTTAGCCATTGAAGTCCAGGTGAGAGATGATGGTAACTTGTATAGGTATTAGCAGAGGAGATGGTGAGTAGTAATGAGCGTCAGAATATATTTTGAAAACAGTTGTCAAGATTGGTTGAGGGGCTAGATTGTTAAATTTGAAGTACCTATTAAGACAACTTAGTGGAGATGTTGAGTAGATAATAGGTAAATACATAATTCTTGAGTTCAGAGATAGGTCCAGGCTAGAGATAAAATATTTAGTAGTCATTAATTTGTATATGATATTTAAATCTGGGGGATAGGTATAGAGAGGAGATCTGATGAGAACTAAGTCCTGGCCGCCCATCTGTTTAAAATCTGGAAGATGAGACTGATCCAGCACCAGAGTTTGGGATAGCAAGCAACAAGAATTTAGGAGATGATCAGTAGAGCAGTATCCCAGAAACTAAGTGAATACAGCCCTTTTGTGAAGGAAGGTGTGAAGCTATATCTGATGCTCTTGTCAGGTCAAGAAAAATTGGAGGTTATTAGTGACCTTTGCAGAGCTGTTTTAGTAAACTGGTGGAGATGGAAGTCTGCTTGGAGGGAGCTCAGGAGCAGAAGATGATGCAAATACAAACAGCTGTATTTAGAGAAAGCAAATGTTGGGCAGTTCTTTTAGGCTATTTTGCCCTAAGTAGAAGCAGAGAAATGAGGTGGTAGGAGATGGTAGAATCAGAAGAGGGTTTTATTAGTTTTTGAGTTTTTAAAGATGTTATACATATCAGTATGCCTGTATGCTAATGGGAAAGATCCAGTATTTATGGAAAATATTGAATATGCAGGAAAGGGGACAATTGCATGACTGAAGTCCTTCAGTATGTAAGAGGAGATGTGCTTCAGTGCAGAAGTGATAGGATTAACGTTAGGTGCATAGACTGATTATGTTGAAACAGGAGCAAAGGCAGAAAGTATAGGTGCATTCAGAATCAGGAGATTTGAATTTTAGTAGTAAAAGCAGGAGGAAGTTCTTTTCTGATTTTATTTCCCCTGTAAAATTTAAAGGAAAGTCATTCACTGCTATTGGGGGTGAGTGGGAGTTGGGAAATTTGCAGGTTAGAGTTAGAGGAGAAAGGAGAAGGTATGAAAAGAGCTAGGAAATGTAGAATTTACAGGTAATCCTAAGGGGACTCTTGGTATTGAGACTTTTGGCTCTATGGTTATATATTTTTCTCTAGTCATGCTCAGTCATGTAGGTGAGGAACTGGGTTTATGCCAAGGAGTGTGTGTGATGATGACCCATGAAGTCCCAAAATGGGAAGAGGCTATGAAGAAAGAGAAAAGATTAGTGAAAAAGGTGGTAGGAACAATGCGTTATGGGCATTTTTGATAAGGGGGGAGATGGACGGGAATGAGTTGAGGAAATTGGAAGAGATGATTGGATGAATGGGGAACCAGATTGAGATGATGGAGGTGCTGAAGGGGAAGTGGGGGGCAGAGGCAGGCTGGAAGACAGGCTCATTTGAGGTAAGGGGCTGAAGAACCAGGTGACCAAAGAATTGAAAGGATTCTCTCTAAAAATTGATGATAGGAGTAGTGGTGTAGAGACAGACCTGATAATGGGCCAGGATCCAAAATTTTCAGAAAAAGGGAATGCTGAAGATGATTTTCAGGGTTTGAAATGATGATTTGAAACCCTTTTAAAGTGAAATATGCTTTAAATGGAGATTAAAATGCGTTTTTAAACCATTAACTTTTTTTAAAATCCTCACCTTCAGGTGTATTGTAAAGATCACTGGCGACATGACAGTATCATTTCCAAGCGGAGTTATTAAAGTCTTCACTAGCAATCCATCTCCAGCGGTGCTCTGCTTCAGGGTGAAAAATAGCAGCAGACTAGAACAAATTCTTCCAAATGCACAACTTGTGTTCAGGTTTGTGTACTTTTGTTTTGAAGGTGAAATTTCTTTTTAAGAAACTTTTCCTCCTTCTTCGAAGCAATAATAATTTAATTTGAAGACAATACCAACATTATTTGTTATGATTAAACAAGCTTCTAGTATCTTCGTTTTGTTTGTGCTGGTAGTGGTAGTAGTTAGTGTTAAATCTTTCTCTATGTACATCTTCTTTTAGGCAACTTTCCACTATATTCCATTCTTTATCCCCTAACTTTAGTTTTTCCTCATCCCGACTTTTGGTTCATTTCTACTAGTCTTTCCTAGGTCACCTTACTACACAGAGGCAGAGGATAAAAATAAGTCAAAGAAAATAATGAAAGTATTTTTTATACATACAGTGATCCATCACAGTGTGATTCTAGCACAAAAGATTTTTGGATGAACATGCAGGCTGTTACTGTCTACCTCAAGAAGCTATCAGAGCAAAATCCAGCTGCGTCTTACTATAATGTAGATGTATTGAAGTATCAGGTAAGTGTCATATCATTATAAAAATTCCTAGTAGAATCTTGCAGATCATTAACTGAATATGTGATGGCCAAATTAAGTTCTTTCCAGCAGTGCAAGGATGTTTCAAAATCAAAAAAATCTTGGGAGTTCCCATCATGGCTCAGTGGTTAACTAATCTAACATCCGTGAGGACGCTCAGTTAGTTAAGGATCTGGCGTTGCCGTGAGCTGTGGTGTAGGTCGCAGATGTGGCTTGGATCCCTTGTTGCTGTGGCTGTGGTGTAGGCTGGCAGCTGTAGCTCCGATTTGACCCCTCCCCTGGGAACCTCCATATGCCATGGGTGTGGCCCTAAAAAGCAAAAAAAAAAAAAGGAAGGAAAAAAAAATCTGTTAATAAGTCTATGTAGATTTTGACCAGTTAGATCAAATTCATCATCTATTACTGATTAAAATACTGAGTAAATATAAATATATGAATATGCCATTCACCTGAAAAGACTAGCACATTAGTGTTAATAATAAAACAAAGGGTTCCAAGTCAGGAATGGCAAAAAAATACCCATTATTCTCATTAGTATATAAGGTTTTTCTGGATGTGTTAGTATAATTAGACAAGAGAATAATATAAACGGAGATAAATATTAGAAAGGAACCAAAATTATTATTAATTACAGGTGATATGTTTCTGGAAAACTCAAGAGAATCAACTGAAAATGTGTTTGATATAGGAAAATTTAGTAAAGTGGGTCAGTTAAAAAAATTGTTTTTTCCTTTTTGGCCGCACCCGTGGCATTTGGAAGTTCCTGGGCTAGGGATCGAATCTGAGCGACCTACACCCAGCTGTGGTAACCTCCAGGCTGGGGTTCAAACTGTCAGTGCCACAGAGACGAGCCAGATCATTAACCCCACTACACAGTGGGAACTCCCTCTGTTTAAAATTTGAAAGTATTAATTTTTGTATTAAAACAAGCGGTTAAAAAAAAGCTAATGGAGAAAAACATTCACAATAAAAAGATTTAGAACTGGAGAGGTAGTCCAAGATGGCAACATAGGAAAATCCTGAACTCACCTTCTCCCATGGACACAGTAAATCTGCAGCTACACGTGGAACAGTTCCCTCTGAAAAAGACCTGAAAGATGAGAAAAAGGCCACACTGAGGCAGGTAGGAGAGGCTGAGATATAGTCTTCCCACCATAAACCTCACCCCCAGCATGGCAACCCACCATCTGGATGGAACTCACAAACCCAGAGTTTCTCCCTGAGAAACAGGGTTTGTAACCTCATAGACATCTCAGTTTTTGAGACCTGCCCTTGACAGACGAGTCTCTAAAACATATAGCTTTGAAAACCAATGGAGGTCACATCCTCAAGACCCAGAGGGCTGTAGGGATCTGAGACATGGCTTTAAAGAGCTCACATGCAGACTCAAGCACCCAAGGTCCCAGCACAGGAGCAACCATTTGAAAAGCGCACAGACTGTATGTGAAAAAGATTGATTTGCTGATGTTAAAACGTCGGCTTGAGACACCAGGGTATGTGGGGATACTCTCCAGGGGCTGAGGTGCTAGAGAGGCACCTCTCTTTTGCTTTCTCCTTCTATTTTACTAAAGCCAACAGGCACTGCTTTTGTTTTTACTCTAAACTACTTTTTCTTGGTGGTACCAGCTTTGGGCTCACCCTTTCTCATGCTAAAGCTGGCAGATGCTCATTTTTTTTTTTTTTTTAAATTCAAGACCCTTTTTTCTCCTGCAATAAATAGGTGTCGTCTGTTCTCTTTTCTGCCACACTAGTAACTCCAAGAGAGGAGTTTTGTTTTTGTTTTTGTTTTTTTTAATAGATGTTCAGTGCTCCAATTTTTGCAGCTGCAACCCAGGGGACACCCCTTGATCTGCTGGTGCTAGAGGCCAGGGGAGCTTGCATTCCTGGGTCCCACAGGACTATTAATAATCAGTGAGATAGTTTTTGGCAGGCTAATATCCCCAGGGGAATGTACAAAAAGCAGATTGAAAATCACCCATGGTCTTTCTGTGAAAGACCTATTTGCTTGACCAGGAGCAAGAGCCTAAGGGGCAGGCTTCAGGTCTGGCACATATCTAGGGGTCTACAGACATACTGTCAAGGAACATAGGCTGAGGATGCAGTGAATGCATTCTCTCCTTTGCCCTGCTACAGCTCACCACTGTCTCCCAGAAAGGAACCTATACGCTCATCTGGAGCCCTGAGTTTTGTGAATGTTGCCCAGGAGAAATCCCCCTCCCAGATTACCTGATCTGGTGGCCAGCAGGGCTTATATATAGTCCTAGGGGACTGAACAAAAAGCAAATTTGCATATTTTAAAAGCCACTGCCTGAGAGTCTAGCTTCCTGGTCAGCTTAAATCTATGTACTGGCAGTGTTCCTGCTATGGAACACTGATAGGTCTTGGCACACCCTTGGCAATTGGGAGTTATTAAATAATCAAATAGGCAGCTTGGACAGTCACAAAGGTTTAGGGTGAAATCTAGAACTAGGGCAAGGTTGAACAATAAGGTTGATTGACATCTCCCTTTAAGACTGGGAGGGGTGGCTATTTCATCTAATACAAAGTCAGGCTAAACGAGGAAACAGGAATTTGTTCCAAATGAAAGAACAGAATAAAACCTTAAAAACCTTAATGAAACAGATGAGTAATTTTGCTTAATAAAGAGTTCTAAGTAATGCTCAAAAAATGCTGATCTCACTTGGGAGAAGAAAATGAGCACAGTGAGAACGTCAATAAAGAAATAGAAAAAAGAAAATAACAAATAGAAGTCACTGGGCTGAAGAATACAGTAAAATGATCTGAAATATATATGAGAGGGGTTCAGCAGCAGACTAGATGAAGCAAAGAAAGACTCAGTGAACGCAAAAGACAAAGCAGTGGAACTCACCTAGTCAGAACAGCAAGAAACAAGAATTAGCTTACGGGAATTATGAGACAACATCAGGCAAACTGACATTCAGTATTCATAGTCTCCAGAAGGGAAATAAAGGAGCCAAAAGCTTACTTGAAGAAATAATGGCTGAGAACTTCCCTAACCTGGGGAAGGAAACATTCAGATCCAGGAAGCCCAGAGAGTTCTAATAAGATAAACCCAAGACCTACATCAAGATTCATTATAATTAAAATGTCAGAATCTATAGACAAAGGATTTTAAAAGCAGCAAGAGAAAAATAACTTATTAAGTACAAGGGAATTCTCATAAGACCATCAGCAGATTTTGCTGTCCAGAAGGGATACAGTCAAAGTAAACTTTTAACCAAAAATACTCTGCCTGGCAGAATTAGCACCCAGAATTGAAAGAGTTTTCTAGACAAGCAAAATCTGAGGTTGTTCATCACCACTAAACCAGCCTTACAGGAATTGTAAGGTTTTTTTGCCTTTTGCTTTTTAGGGCTGCACCCTTGGCGTGTGGAGATTCCCAGGCTAGGGGTCTAATCGGAGCTACAGCTGCTGGCCTATGTCACTGCCACAGCAATGCCAGATCCGAGCCACTTCTGCGACCTACACCACAGCTCACGGTAACGCCGGATCATTAACCCAGTGAGCAAGGCCAGGACTCACCCGCAACCTCATCGTTCCTAGTTGTATTTGTTAACCGCTGCGCCATAATGGGAACTCCTGTAAGGTTCTTCTTTATCCTGAAAAGGGTACTAATTGGTAACAAAAGTATGAAAGTATAAATCTCACTGGTAAAGGTAAATATATAGTAAAGGTGGTGGGATAATCACATAGAAGGATAAAAGACAAACATAGCAAAAATAACTACAATAATTAGTGAAGGGATACACAAGATAAAAAGATGAAAAATGTGATATCAGGAACATAAAATGGGAAGAGTGGGGAGTACAAATGTAGAGCTTTAGAATGCATTCAAACTTAATAAGTAGTTAGTTTAAAAAAGACTTATGTAGGTTGTTACATGTAAGCCTTCTTGTAACCACCATGCAAAAACCTACAATAGACACACAAAAGATAATGAAGAAAAAAAAACCTAACCATGCCACTAAAGAAAGTCATCACACCATAAAGGAATTACATTTTAATTACTTCAGTGATTTTAAATGTAAATAGACTCAATTCTTCAATCAAAATTACAGAGTGCCTTAATGGATTAAAACGCCAAGACCTATCTATATGCTGCCTTATAAGATCCTTCCTTCAGATGTAAGCACACATACTGACTGAAAGTGAAGGGATGGAAAAAGATGTTCATGCAAACAGAAACCAAAAGCAAGCTTGAGTAGCTGTACTTATGTCAAAACATAAACTAAAACAAAGACTATAATAAGAGACAAGGGTATATGGATAAAGGAGTCAATCCAACAAGAAGATATAACATTTGATAATATTTATGCACCCAACATAGGAGCACCTAAGTATATAAAGCAAATACTAACAGACCTAAAGAGAGAGAGAGTAATACAGTAACAGTAAGGGACTTTCATGTCCCATTCTTATCAAGCGATAAATTATCCAGACAATAAGGAAACATTGGCCTTATATGATATGGTAGACCAGATGGACCTAACAGATATGTCTAAAACATCCCATCCAAAAGTAGCAGAATACACATTCTTCTCAAGTACATATAGAACACTTTCCAAGATAGGTTAAAGGGTTAGGTTAAAAAAGAAGTCATAATAAAGTTAAGAAGATTGTACCTCTTTTTGAAGCACAAGTTGTATGCAACTAGAAATCAGTTACAAGAAGAATACTGGAAAATACACAAATATGTATGGATTAAACAGTATGCTACTGAGTAACCGATGGGTCAATGGAGAAATCAAAGGAGAAATTTTTAAAAATTATCTGGAGGCAAGTAAAAATGGAAATATAGCATTCCACAATTCATGGCATACATCAGAATTGGTTCATAGAGGGAAATTCATGGTAATACATGTGTATCTCAGGAAATGAGAATAATCTCATACAACTTTATACCTCAGGTAACTAGAAAAAGAAGAGCAAACAAAGCCCCAAGTTAGGAGGAGGATAGTAACAGGTCAGAACAGAAATAGAGATTAAAAAAGATCAGTGAAACTAAGGGCTATTGGAAAAGATAACCAAAATGACAAACCTTTATCTAGACTAAGAAAAAAGGGCTAAAATGAATAAACTCAGAAATGAAAGAGGAGCTGTTAGAACTAATGCCTCTGAAATACAAATTGGACAATCTATAAGAAATGGATAAATTTCTAGAAATACAGAGCCAGCTTTCCAATACTGAATCATAAAGAATTAGAAAATCTGAATAGGCCGTTTACTAGTAAGGAGATTGAATCCATAATCAGAAACCTGCCATAATCAGAAACTTGCCAGCAAACAAAAGTTCAGGACCAAATGGCTTCACTACCAAATTCTACCAAAAGTTAAAGGTTTGGGGGTAAGACATTTAAAGCTAGTTTGATGGGCTTATTTCCCAGGCTGAAACTGATTTTGGGGAGGGTCACAGTGCTAGGTATAGGGTAATGGGACAGTGGTCACTGCCCAGAGCCTTGGAACGGATCTTGCTGTCACACAATGCAGGCAACAGAGAGTGGGACAAGAAAAAAATAAGTCACCAACCACCATTTTTGGATCACGCATAGGCTGTGTTGGGGTAGAGGTGCTGGAAACTGTCAGCCAGTGGCACTGCCTGCAGTGATTCCCCAAAACTGTGGAGTGAAGCCAGCATTCTTTTTGTTTCGCTTTGGGTTTTGAAGGTCAGTTTCTTCATGAGCCACATTGAGGTCCCCAAATAGCACAAGAGGCCTGTGGGAGGCCAGACCCTTCAGGAGTTTGTGAAAGGCTTCATCCCAGTGCTGCCAGTACTCCAGGCACACCAGACCCCGGCCTGTATAGGTATGTAGGCTGTCAGCAGCACAAATGCATCCAATTCAGCCACAGTCACTCGGCCTTCCTGATCTTGTTCCTCCTCACCAATGCCATAGGAGACTTTTGGGCACTGGTGGGAGAGTAGGCCCACACCACTGTACCCTTCCTTGTCTGAAGGAGCTAACCCATACTGATGGGGTAATCCAGACAGCTCTTGAAGTTTAGCTGGCAGTTTATTCTCTTAATATTTGGTCTCTCGGAGGCACAGGATATCTGGACCTTCTTTCTTTACCCAATCTAAACCTTTCTTCTTATTCCAGGCTCAAAGTGCATCCACATTTCAGGAGCAGATCTCGAGTGTGGCTGATTTGAGTAAGGTTTTCTGGTCTGGGGGAGGTCCTCATACAGGACTGGCCCCGCTCCTGCTGCCTTTTTCATTGTGCTCCCACCTTACTCTTCTTAGCTTCTGGCTCAGACTTGGGCTCATCCTCGTCTTCTGGCACTGCTGCCTTTTTGTCACATTTTGGCATCACTGTAATGAACGCCCTTCTGCACCAGTTCAGCATTGCCCACCAAAGCAGTATTTTTTACTGTGTTACTGTGTTATCTCCAAATTTCTTTCTGGCCTCCATGCACCATCTGCCTTTTAGTCCCTCACGACTAGATCATTTCGTAGTGCCTTGTACTCTCACAATATTAGCTGTCAGGACAATCAAGGGACTTAATTAAGGATCCTAACTCAGACTTGCAGATCAGACATCCAGAGGAGCCCCTATGATGGGCAAAGAACAGTACCCCTATAGCTGACCTGCTTGAGTTCCAATCAGGCTTCTCCTTACTCCAGCACAAAGAATGCAAGGGATGGTCTGACATCCAGAAATCAGTCAGCTTGATACATCATATTAACATAATGAAGGTGAAGGTATGATCATCTTAATGGATTATAGAAAAAGCATTTGACAAAATTCAACATCCATTTGTGAAAAACTCCCAACAAAGTGGGTATAGAAGGTATACCTCTCAACATAGTAAACACCGTATGTGACAGGCCCATAGCAAACATAATGCTCAGTGGTGAAAAGCTGAAATCTTTTCCTCTAAGATCAAGAATAAGACAAGGATGCTCAGTCTTACCACTTTTATACAACATAGTAATGAAAGTTCTAAGCAGATAATTAGTCAAGGGGGAAAAAAAAAAGACATCCAGATTAGAAAGGAAGAAGTGAAACTGTCACTATATGAAAATGACATATGTAGAAATCTTTTAGATTCCACAAAAGACCTTTTAGAATAAATACTGAATAAACTGAGTAAAACTACACTAAATGAATTCAGCAAAGTTGCAAGATAGAAAATATATAAAAATCTGTTGTGTTTCTATACAGTAATAATGAACTAGCAGAGAAATCATGCTAGTATAATAATCCCATGTACTTGCATCAAAAAGAATAAAATACTTAGGGATACATTTAACCAAGGAGGTGAAAGATCTATCTATACACTGTAAACTATGAGACAGCAATGAAAGAAAGAAGAAGATACAACAAAAAGTTACTTTGTGTTCATCAATAGAAGAATAAAGTTGTTGAAATGTTTATACTACCTCCAAGCAATCACAGAAATTGAACAGACTATCCTAAAATTTGTGTGAAACCACTAAAGACCCCAAATAGGCAAAGCAGTCTTGAAGAACAAAACTAGAGGCATCACACTTTCTGATTTCAAACTATATAGAATAACACATTGTACTCCAGTGTTCATTGCAGCACTCTATGCAATAGCCGTCATGGAAACAACCTAAATGCCCATCGACAGAGGACTGGATAGAGAAGATCTGGTACATACATGCAATGGAATATTACTCAGCCATTAAAAGGAACGAAATAACAGCATTTATAGCAACATGGATGAACCTAGAAATTATCATGTGAAGTGAAACCAGTCAGACAATTAGACACCAACATCCAATGCTACCACTTACATGTGGAAACTAAAAGAAGGACACAGTGAGCTTCTTTGCAGAACAGATAATAACTCACAGAATTTGGAAAACCTGTGGTTTCCAAATGAGACAATCTGGGGGGGTGGGGGATACACTGATGGTTTGGGATGGAAATGCTATAAAATTGAGTTGTGATGATTTTTGTACACCTATAATTGTAATAAAATTCATTAATGAAAAAATATATAGAATAGGTGTAGTAATCAAAACATGATGGTATTTCAAAAAAAGACATAGATCAGTGGAACAGAATAGCAAATTCAGAGGTAAACACATATGTGTACTCAATTTATGACAAACCAAGAATAAAAACACATTGGGGAAAGTGTTGGGAAAACTAAATAGCCATATGTGAAATAATGAAATTATACAATACATAAAAATTGATTCAAAATGGATCAAAGACTTGAATGCAAGACCCAAAACCCTAAAACACATAGGAGAAAGCATAGGTGGTAAGCTTTTAACATCAGCTTTGGTTTGATTTTTTGGATTTGACTCCAGCAACAAAGGCACCAGAGCAAAAATAAAGCAGGACTACATCAAACTAAAAAGCTTCTACACAGCAGAGAACATCAAAAGTGGAAAGGCAGTGTACTGAATGGGAGAAGATTATTTGCAACCAGTATATCTGATAAAGGGTTAAAATCTAAAATACACAACTAACATACAACTCAATAGCAAAACAATCTGATTTTAAAAAGAGGATCTGAATAAATATTTTGCTGAAGAAGACATACAGATGGCCAAAAGGTACATGAAAAGTTGCTCAACGTCATTAACCACCAGGAAATATGAATCAAAACCACAGGAAGAGATCATCTCACACCAGTTAGAATGGCTGTTTTCAAAAAGAAAGGATGTGCAGAAAAAGGAACTCTTGGGCACTGTTGGTGAGCATATAAATTGTTGTAGCCACTATGGAAAACAGTATGGAGGTTCCTCAAAAAATTAAAAATGGAACTACCATATGATCCAACCATTCCACTTTTGGGTATCAAAAAAAAAATGAAAACATTAATTTGAAAAGATTTTTGCACCCCCAATGTTCATCACAGCAATATTTACAATAGTCAAGATACAGACCTAGGTGTTCATTGATAAATGAATGTATAATATAAATGTATGTTATGTATATGAAATGAAGATTATACATGTATATATATATATGAAAAGGTTTTATGTGTATATAATGAAATACTATTCAGCCACCTTGAGGGCATTATACTAAGTGAAACGAGTCAAAGGAAGACAAAGATCAGATTCCTATGATCTCACTTGTGTGTGGAGTCTAAAAAGAACAAACCAGACCACGTTCATAGATACAGAGAATAGACTGGTGATTGCCAAGAGGCAGAAGGGTTGGGGATAGATGAAATGGGTGAAGGGGGCCAAAAGTTACAAACTTCCAGTTATAAATAAGTCATGGGCATGTAATGTCACAGCATGGTGACCAAAGTTAATAATACTGTATTGCATATTTCAAAGTTGCTAAGAGTGTCGCCACAAGGAAAAAAAATTTTTGTAGCTATGTATGGTGACAGGGCTGTGATGATCATTTCACAATGTATATAAACATGGGAAATCACTACTTCCTACGCTTATACTTAAAAAATTTAAAATCTGTTACTGTATCCTTTTCTATAGCCACAATAAAAACAAAAATTTTTAAATTAAGAAACCTAACAGTTCTCTGATTTGAAATTTAGGAAGGTATACTTAAAAGACTCATGTTATAAAAAAAAAAAAAAACTAGCTGTTTTTAAATTAGCTTATAAATTAATATGATCCTGCTCAGTAACTTAGTGGAGGTGTATGTGTATTTGTGTCTAGAGACCTGACAGTCATTTTCAAATCTCAGAAGAATAAAGCTTGGAAAATTAAGGAATGTTTTTTTTTTTTTGCCTTTTGTCATTTTATGGCCGCGGGTTTATGGCCGCACCCACGGCATGTGGAGGTTCCCAGGCTAGGGGTCTAATCGGAGCTGTGGCCACTGGCCTGCGCCGCAGCCACAGCAACGCAGGATCCGAGCCGCGTCTGCAACCTACACCACAGCTCACGGCAACGCCGGATCGTTAACCCACTGAGC
>PVHT020004019.1:4037387-4050079 GCA_004024745.2 Catagonus wagneri
GAATGTTTTAAACAGTAATGTAGAATAATGTTTTTAGTTTTAATGGGAAAACATAAGCTGACAGTATTTAAAATAGTTTGGAACTGGCACAATAGATGGCCAGATGAATGGAACAGATTAGAGTATCCAGAAATAGATCTAAGAATGGAAAATTGTTTATGACCAAGTAGCATTTCAAGGCAATGTGGAAATGAATTGTTCAATAAATGGCATTGGGGTAGCAGGTTTAGCTGAACCCCTTATATCTTTAACCAAAATAGTCTGCATATAACAAAGGCTTAATAATAATAGACGAAACCATTAAGATAGTGAAATAAAGTGTGTGTGAATATATGTTTATGATTATCTATGCATGTATATATGTATAATATGCATGTATATATGTATAATATATATTTATTGCATATTTAATCCTGAAGTGTAGAAAACCTTTCTAAGGATAATACAAAACCCAGAAGCAGTGCAATATGAGAATGAGATACTTGAAGCAAAAAGAAATAAATGCATGTGTTTGTATATTTGGTTGAATCACAAAAACCCTTAAAACAGAATCAATATTTAGTCTGAAGGAAAAGTGTTTCTAATATGTCAGACCAAAAGGTTTATTTCAAAGAGTCCTTATAATTACAAGCAAAAGATGAGTAACTTGATAACTTATGGAAAAATGCTCTATATCGGCTATAATCAAAGCAGTGACTATTAAGACAATGAGATACCGGTTTTAGCCCCCATCAGGTTGACAGAAATGTAAAAGATTGCCCTATCGGAAGTGTAACCACTTGTTAATAGGAACACAAATTACTAGAACCTCTTAGTAGGTAACTGTATTAGAGGGTTATATAGATGTAATCTTTAATTCATCAGTTCTAGTTCTAGAAATCTGTTCAAGAATCACACAAATGAGAAAAAAAAATAGATAAGGTACAAAGTATTCACTGCAGCATTGTTTGGAAACCACCTAAGTACACATCCACAAAGGAAGAGATTGATTAGAAGAATAAGATCAATCCATGTTTGCATGCCTAGAAACCTTGAAAGTATATGTACTATGTTGTTAACAGTAGGGAGTAAGAATGCCAAGGGATAAATTTCCTATTCCATATAATGTATTGTTTGAATATTTAATAGGGTTACTGTATTTTAATAGGGTTATTGTATTATTTAATAGGGTTACTGTTTCTGGGAAATTAAAAACTTCAAAGAATGAAAAAGTGCTGCCACTTAAATTGGCTTAAAGTTTATTCCAGGTATTCATTTATTGCTCCTTCAAGTATTTATTATTCAGTGCTTGCTAATTTCTCTGAGTAGCATAGGGAGATAGTAAACATAATAAATAACATGTGCTGTGGGATGGGGAAAGGAAAGTCTACAGGGTAAGGGAAGAGTGAAAATGCAGTTTTCAGTGTAAATTTAAACAATGATCAGGAAAGGTCTCATTGAAAAGGAGTCATCTGAGCAAGGAACTGAAGAATTAGAAGAAATTGCACCACTAACCCTAGTTCATGTGATTAAAATCAGACATTCGAATTTGGAAGTATTCTAATTCCAGGCTTGCAGGAACTGCATGGTGACTCAGTTTTTCTGTTTTAATTCTTACAAAGAATCTTAGAATTCTATGTTGAATGTTGAGAAGTTCTCAAACATTACATGCATGAGAATCACATGATAACATGCCAATTTCTGTGTCCTGCACCTAAGCTGTTGAGTCAGATTTTCTGCATTTGGAGCCTCAGAATGTGCATTTTAAACAAGCACCACAGAAAGTTAGATGTATTAGTCCCAGGTCTATACTTTGAGAATCACTCTTAGGCCTTTGAGATGAGCCTGCTTCACTCCATCTAGCAACAGACAATTCCCTCATTCTTTTTGAATGTTATGAGCTCTTGCATTCAAGTGTATGTCATTAACGTGACTTGTTTACTTTTTAGGTCAAAGGCAATCATATTTTTTTTCTCTCTTTAAAGGTGTCATCAAATGGTATTCAGTCCACTCCTCTAAATCTTGCAACATATTGGAAATGTAGTGCTGGCACCACAGATCTTAGAGTGGATTATAAGTACAACCCAGAGGCTATGGTGGCACCAAGTGTGCTTTCTAACATACAAGTGGTGGTACCAGTGGATGGAGGAGTCACAAACATGCAGTCCCTTCCCCCTGCGATATGGTAAATTAAGGAGATTTCTGAATTCCTGCTAATCTTCTGTTACAGTCCCTGAATTTTAGAACTTAAGTTCTGAAAATTGTCAAGTTTTAGTGCATTTTCCCATAGAAACCATGCTCTAAAAGAATTTTCATTTGAAGCTACGGTCGCTTCAATTCAAAAATAAAGAAGACTAGTTTTGCTGTCACCGCCTAGACTTGAATGATTCAATACAACTTTACCGTTAGGGAAAGTGCATGACTTCTCAACTTTTCTTTCATTTAGAAAAAAGATAATTTTATAGGGTTAAATATAGCATATCTATAGGAACGTCTATCTGATGAGTGTTTAGTATTAGTTACTCCGATCTCTTAACTCCCTCTCGTTTCCTCCATTATTAGTATAGACTCTAACCACTGCTTATATTTTCTTTACCATTTAATAATAAAGGTGTGTTTTCCTTGAGTAATGAAGGTACTGGGCCACCTCTACATTATTTTCTTATCTCTGACCAGTTAGAAATGAGAAGAATTATGTAATTTGGTAACTGTCCATTTATAAAGTGAAGAAAGATGGTGTTATATTTATATTATTCACACATTTTCACCAGGTTGTACTATTAAATTTAGTGATGTAGTTCTAGTAAAATATTTAAAATGTATTTATTGCATGCTCATCCATGGATAAGGTAATAAAATATAGACATTATCTGAAGATAATTGTTCTTATAGGAATGCAGAACAGATGAAAGCCTTTTGGAAATTGTCTGGTATTTCAGAAAAATCAGAAAATGGAGGTAAGTATGTGCACGGTTTTTTGTTTATAATGTGATATTACTGAAAATGAATTTTGTAGGCTTGTTTGGAAAATTTTCCTCCTAGAATTTCATGCCTGCAGTTCTACAATTGACCACTAGGTGGGAGTTAATACCTTCAATAAGAGTAGACCAGTTGTGATTAAGAACACATTTTTTTCTTCTAGATTGACTAGGCTTTCATTCTCTATGAGAAAATGAATGTTTTGCTGTAAATATTATGTAATTGTTATGTTCACATGCTAACATTAAGATAAAATACCTAATAAAGTGAATTTATAGAAGTCTAGGCAACCTGATAATTGAAACTGATAAGTAACGAAACTAATTAACACACTCCTTAGCTCATTTTGCTAATGAGGTCCTCCCTGGACTCCTGGAAATCATGAGGAAGCCTCTAGGCTTTAAAAAGCCCTCTTGCCTCTTCTGTCTTAAGACAACCTTTCCTTGGTCATTTCTGCTTATTAAAACTAACTATAAGCAGCCTTCAATTTTGTGATCATAATTTTAAGGAGAACCAAGTTAATTAATTGCCTCTTCCCACCATATGTCTGCATCTGTTTGTGTTCACAATGCAAAGAAAGTCTCTGCTAGTTGATCACTCCTAGTATATCCCCTAACTCAATTTAGAATAAAATTCTCAGGTCAAATCTTTATAACATTTTTTTTTGTTTTCTCTTAATCAAAGAATGCTCTTACCGGCTTTTGAATGCCTAATTAATATCCGATAATTTTTTTTATTAAGTGGGTTTTTTGCCTTTTTCAGTTTTGCTAAGCATTTTCCCTTTTGAATTTTTTTAATCTTTTTTTTCTTTTCTTTTTTTTTTCCCTTTTCTAGGGCTGCACCTGAGGCATATGGAAGTTCCCTGGCTAGGGGTCTAATTGGAGATGTAGCCACCGGCCTACACCACAGCCAGCACAGCATGGGATCTGAGCCATGTCTGCAACCTACACCACAGCTCACGGCAACGCCAGATCCTTAACCCACTGAGCAAGACCAGGGATTGAACCTGCAACCTAATGGTTCCTAGTCAGATTTGCTAACCACTGAGCCATGACGGGAACTCCCCTTTTGAATATTTTAAGCATAATGTAATTGAAACATAAAACATATCATCAGTAGTTTTTCTCATAGGTATTTTTGCATCAAAGACCAGGAACATACCTGTACTGTCTATTCATTCACACCTGCTGTGCTGCATCAGACTTTTACTAGGAAAGAACCACACATTGGATGAAACAACTTAATTTCTAGTTCTTTTGTTGCTATTTGGTACTTAAACATTGCCTATATTCAGGTAACACACTGTACTGACTTTTACTTTAGCTGTATGGCTGTGAGAGACAAAATTGAAATTCCTAGTTAAAACTGGAAATAAACCAGAAGCCCTACTTGAATTGAGGGTTTACAACCAGTTAGCAAGGAAGAAAGGGTATATTTTCCCCCTGTTTAATGAAACATTATTGTAAATATTTACCAAGAAGGGAACATGTTTGCTGAAAAATAAGTTTTCTAACCAGATATTTTAATAGTTTCCCTCTGCTGTTCAGGTATCAGAGTGTCTATGTGAGGAAATGGAAAAATCTTACAAATGTGGTTCCAATTTGATTAGTTGGCCTTTAAAAAAATAACCAAATTAGAATGCTGTAAAATAAAAACCTGTTTCTATTTTGGATTTATGCTGAGAAGAGGGACAGGAAATAATTCTAAAGACTGTCGAGGTGGCTGCTCTTGGCCTGTGGTGGAACTTTCACAGAATTAAAGTTCATATCAAGAACCATAAAAAGTTTTAAGGAGGGCTTGGACAGGGGTTAAGAATTAGATAGCAGTTCATCCTCACAGTTGATCTGGGCCACCAGGCCCCATAGTATAGGATGGGTCAGTGTTACATTTTCTTCCCAATTTCTTTCTGTAGTGCTCAGCTGCTATACAGGCAATCACAGAATGTCATTCCTACTACCTAGCAGTTCTGTCTGCTTTCCCCAACCAGAAACCCTGGGAACCCTCTAGGCTTCTCCTTTTCACCTCTTGATTTCAGCTCCTAAAAATCTTTCCAATTCATTCCCTTCTTTCCTTTCCCTGTCACCTAGAGTCCTAGACTAATTTTATGGACCCTCAGGTGATTTCTCTACCTCGCACCTTGTACCTCTCTGCCCATCTCTGAAATGTTTCATCTTCCTTATCTTTGGTGGCTCTCTATGGTTATTTTTATTGTAGTTTGTAAAGACATTTAGGCCTTGTTCCTTGCCGCCAGCCTAAGGTCCTTTTCTGCCACACTCCTCTGCTTGTGCCCTGTTCTCCAGCTCTTCTTGTATAGATGTAGTTCGCTTAAATGCATCGTGCTCTCTCAGGTCTCCCATCTCTGTACCTGTGGTTACCTCTGCCTGAGATCATTCCCACCACCATTTTATTTTATGCGCTTTTGTGCCCATGGCTCCTGACAGTTTTTACACCATTTATCATATTCACAATTACATGATTACTACTTCTGCCATACTGTTAGACGGAAGTATGTTGAACAAGTGCTTATAATGAAAAGAAAGTCCTTCAGAACTATTTGGCATGATGTTAGAACAGTTAAAATTTTAAAAGAAAGATAAATATAAAATACTAATGTTGAGACAGCTCTTCAGAATCTTAGCTATCCTTCCTTCTTTACCTCTCCCACCCCCGATGATACGGTCCTCAGCAGTCATTTCCTTTTGACTTCATTCCTGCTCAGCCCTTCTTGGGCTTTTCTAAGCTGCCCTCAGGCTTACGCGTCTTTTGACTCACTTCAGCAGGCATATAGCATAGGAACCTCAGTGGTAAACGCCTGTAAAGATTGCTAGTAAGTCAAAGAGAAGCGTGGATTAAGATTACTGAATGAAAATTCAGATTCACTGAAGAGAGTCTGGAAAACAGGATGATCCAGTTACTGTACACATTTCATGAATTTGGCATAGGACCGACACGGTTTAGCTTACGTGCTCATTTGACTGTTTTGGTATAAAAGTATGTTACCCTGTGTAAGTTCTTTGTTCTTTTCCTTGTAGGTTCTGGGTCCCTCAGAGCAAAATTTGATCTTTCAGAAGGACCCAGTAAACCCACAACACTCGCAGTGCAATTCCTCAGCGAGGGAAGTACCCTCTCAGGAGTAGATATTGAACTTGTAGGCACTGGCTATAGACTTTCCTTAGTAAAGAAGCGGTTTGCCACTGGTAAGTTGGGAGATTTCAAGCTTTTCGATGTACACGGGAAACATTTGTATTTTAACAGTTCCTGAATGGCTGTCAAGCAGCTTATAGTCTAAAGGCATGGAAATTTTTTCCTGACCTTTGGTACAAGGTGCCAGGTAGAGACACACCTGGAAGAGAGAGTACTCATGGTCAGTATAGCTGAACACCTGTGATCTGATTCAGATGTATCGTAAACAGCAGGTGGGAGCGGGGTTCTGTGTCTGTAACCACAGTGAAAATGGCCTCCCTTGAGTTCATTGGAAATTATAATTGCAAAAAGTCTGCTTGGTGTTTTTCAGGACGATACCTGGCGGATTGTTGATGAACCCGGGAAAGTGCTTGGCTCAAGGGAGCAGTACAAACCAGCCATTCTGCATTATCTGTTCTTTCCAAACACTATTCTAACTTGTATTATGTCTTTGAGAGCTGACTACAAACATTAAATTGCACTTTTGAAGTGAGTCATCGGAAGAAATAGCACTGAGATGATTTTCAGTGCTGTAAGTGATCAACCGCAATATTCAGGAAGCACATCTATTCAGACTCTCAGTAAAATGAAGTTTTTATAGGCTGAAATTTTAAATTATCTTCAGTGTCTATGTTGGAAAAAAAGGGTTACAGTGTAATATCAGGCCTAAAATTTCAGGAGAGCAAGCACAAAATAATTTAGCTTTCCATAAATTTTTTAGAGTCAGAGATAGCTTTGAAATTTTATAAGTTTAATATTGAACAGATACAAACAAAACATGAATTTTAAGTTTTAGATGTTCATTTAGCGCACTCAATCAAATTGAGTTATGTGCCATAAAGTGATCAGACCAGAGTCTAAGATGTATGCAAAAATTTATAATTTGATTCTCATAAACATTAATAAAGTATAAATGGTGTTTTATATGATTTTTTAATCCTCAAGTGCAATGTGTTTTAAAATAAGCTTGCAAAAGACAGCAGAGAATTTACTTCTGCAGTTAACTTTATAGAAGTTGTGATTGTTTTGGTGAATTAATGCTGTAGATTTAATTTATTTTTATATGGATTGCATAATGTGTGCCTTTTAAAACAATAACAAAACCCAGAAATGTGCCTATCCAGTTTGTGTTCATTAATGTGCCTCACTTTTTTCCTCACAGTCCTCATCTTCTATTCAAGAATTCTTAAAAATGGTCAAGCATTTTTTATAAGATAATTGCAATTTTTGTAAATACCTTTGGCTGCAATTGGAAAGGGAATTCAGAATAACTAAAAGATAATTTACACTTAAGAATGCCGGCTCCCTTCTTTAGTGATACACTGGTAGCCTCTGGGGAAATACAACTAATGGCTTACGTTTGGGGGTGGGGCGGATTACTTTCAGATATTCCACCTTAACGTCATCAGAAAGTTCTGAAAAACTGTAATGGTAAATTGGTAACTGGTATTTTACCTCTCAACATTTCCCTTCACTGATTATTATTGGAAATTTATACATTTATTTACTGAATGTGTTGTGAGCATGAACTTTATAGAGGTTCATGAGGAACACACTTTAGAAAGATTAGTTTTGACATTTTCAACATTTGGGAAAATGATCAATTTGTATGTTTGCTCTTAATTTCCACCTGCTAAAAATAGGAAAATTATTTGCAATGATGGATTGGGTTAAGCATTTAAAGCTACTAATATTGAATAATAAAAAACCTAGCTTTATAGCAAATCCTGGTTAATTGAAGGAGTTAAATATCTTCGACAAAGTTTCACAGTTTATAGATGGGAATTTATAAGTTCTAGTGTCCTACATTTTGCTTAGAAGTAATAAATTGTGTTATATATGATAATTTACATAAACCACTAATTGTTCCGTTAAGCTCTACAGAAAATAGAACCCCTACTGCAAGAATTTATATAACATCTTGCTATAATAAATAGAGCAAAAAAATCTATTAGCAGTATATATAACACAATATGTGCTTTTTAATGTGTTCAGTGTTAGCCCAATTCTAAAGTTAAATTTGACTAAAGCAATACATAAGACAATTTGCTAAAATGTTCATCTTTACTTAGTGGACAAAATTAGAATTTCTAACTTATATTGTACTCCTTTAAATGCCAATTACAGTCCCATACTGGAATCTTAACTGTAGCTGCTTTGCAGTCAAACTGCTTTTATTGGGCAGTTAATATTTTATTATTGGAATGCAGACACTATTATACTCACCATGTTTGTTTTTAATCAAGTATTACCTAAAAATGTACAAATTAGTGAAATGGTTAAACTTCTGCACTTTCTTAATTACCAGTCTTCATACCAAGTGTTGATATATAAATTTGTATTGGGTGCAGGTTACAATTTTGAAGCCATATGAGTTTATATTGATTTTTTTTCATTTAAAAATCCACTAATAGTGTAAAAAAGACCAATAGATTTTCAACGGGAGATGTATTTAGCAAGCTGGTTCTTGCTTATGTATAGTGATAAACTTTGTAGCTGCCTCTTTCTTTAACAAGAATTTGTAAACACAGAACTCTAACAAATGTGAGTTTTTAAGAATTGTTATTTACTACTTTGAGTTGTAATTAGAACAATGCAAATCTTACAAAATTTTGTAAATATTTTTGATTTTTTTCATAAAAATGTAAATTTTACATGAAAGGTTGTGCCGTTAATAAACATGTAATATATAATTTATCAGTTGGTTTATGTGTTTTTGTATACTTTTGTGGATAGTAATAATAGCTATGTCATAGATGTCAACAAAGCAAGCTAGGTAAATAACAAATAATTGGTTTTAAACTTTGTATCACCATTTATCAGATAGGCATATAGATTGATGTGATATTTATCACTCTGGCCTTGTAAAGCAGAAAAGAAAAACCTCGCTAGAAGATTTAAAGGCAGAAGCTCCAACTCCACCACCAGCACCTAAAGCTAAAATTCTACCTAAACTAGTCCCTGAATGTTGCACATAAGCAATCAGATATCATTGTCATATGCTGTGTCAGTATTAAAAACAAATTCTAGAGGATCCCATTACTGTGTACTTTGTATAGTAAATGACCTGTCCTGTTAAAATGTATTGGTACATAATACTTGATTGTACATAATCTATATATAATAATACACTGTTTATCCCATGCCTAAGCACAAACTATAAATATTACATAATACACGGTCATACATAAAATTCTCTTCACATGAATATTCATAAACCAGTAGACATGACTGATTTACACAGGATATTAGTTATTCATACTCTGTTAAGTCAATTCTAGTCATCATGCTTCTTACAACCAATGACTTCCTTTAATCTTAAACCCTGAGAAATCAGCAACTCATCCACAGACATGTCCTTCTTGCTCTGGCCTATAACACATCAGGGTTTCTAGAACTGAATGAACTGTATCTAGCATCTGTTTTTTGTGTTGGGGGTTTTCTTTTAATGGCTGCACCTGCAGTACATGTAAGTTTCCAGGCTGGGGGCTGAATCCAAGCCACATCTGTGACCTTGTCACAGCTGCAGCAATGCCAGATCCTTTTAACTCACTGCGCCAGGCCAGGGAATGAATCCACACCTTGGCAGCAACTCAAGCCACTGCATTCAGACTCCCAACCCACTGCACCACGGCAGGAACTCCTGGCATCTGGTTCTTACTTCAGGACCATCTCAGCTAAAATCTCCCCATCTTTCTTTTAAATAAGACATCTCAATGGACTAATGACTAATCGGCCCATGTGTACATGTAATTATGGTGTCAAATTGGAATTTTTTTAATTTAGAAGTATGCTGTGACTCGGCTATATACATGGCCATCTGAGGTCTTATCACAGTCAAGCAACTTGTAGCTGAGCGTATATTGAATATTATTTTCCAACATGAACAATCATAAGGTGTTAGACAACGCTTACAGTGCATAAGAAAATTGATATACACATGTACAAGCAGGTGTTCAAATAAAACTTAGCAAATTCCCCTTAGGCCCTGTAGACCTCAGAGAGTGTGAATTTATTACCAGTCTTGCCAAATTTCAATAAAATGCAATACAATAAGATAAAATAGTACATAAAAGACAACTTTTCCCATTTTACATTAAATATCTAAATCACAAATTAAGACATTTTAGCCAAGATCCTTAACAAAATGAAAATTTCAAATACCAAAATTCTAACTTTATGGACTCAAAAAAAGTTACTCCTCAGTAGTTTAAAGTATTTCCACTAACACTAGAACGCTACTTAAATTTACAAAATTTTGATGGACAGGGATCCTCCTACATCTAATTTGTTACTGTAGCTTAAGAAATAAAGACACTAAAAATGCCTAGATGAGTCTAACAACTCCATAAGCAATCTTAATAAAATTACTCATGCAAGTATTATACTTGCAAGTGAGAAGGCCCTCTGAATTACCAGTGATTAAAAGGAGCATGCATCAGGCACAGTAACAAATAGCTCATGATGCTTAGATTAACTGCACCCCACAGGAAACAGCAGTGATAAAAATTAAGCCATGAATGTAAGTCTGACATATTCATCACTAGGGTTGGGAAATTTCATGCCAGACATCAAGGTCATATGGTTAATTCAAATAAAGTTTTTGGTTTAAAGTATGTTAAAGATATTCTCATAATAAAGTTAAGTTTACAAAAGCTGCAGCTAAAATAAACTACAAAAATGACTAACAGTCCTGGTTACATGATAGCTGAGAGTCAAACTGGGATCTGATACTCCACTATGCTTAGCCAAAACCTAAGTAACTACTAACAAAATCATATGCCAGAGAACTATTAGCAATAGCTTGGTGGTGCTTTATATTCCTCTAGAGAAACCTTTTCTATAATCTATAAACCCTGATAAACCTCACCAACTCTCTGCTTATACTATTGCCATCTTCAGCAAACCCTAAAAATGAGGCATGGCAGGCACAAACATCAACACAAAATATTAGTTCAAAGTGTAGTTATGGGGTGGAAAAAAATGGGCTATGTTTTCTACATTAAAACCATTAAATTTTACACAAAAGCATTTATGAAATTAAAAATTAAAGCAAGATTTAGTAATTTAAAAATAGCATAACTGAATCAAGCCATGAAGCACTCACACAGATGGTCACCCTCCTTAGATACCTAAACCTATATATACAACTTATTTAGAACTATTTAATATATAAGAGGAGACAGGTCCATCACAAGGTAAGCATACTGCAAAGTGTGCTCAAACAGATCAAAGTATAACTTAAAAGCACATTGTTCACACTTACAAGATTTTCATCTTAAATGACCACTTTGAACCCAAACTAGCCCAAAACTAATCGAGCTCAATTATAGTATATAAACTAAACATTTAGTTACAAATGAAAGTATAGGAGATAGCGATTTTAATTTGTGCTACAGAGAAAGCACTATAAGGGAATTGTGAAAGGAATTTAAGGTGTTAAATAGCAAAGTTTATACCTTTTATCTTTTGCATAATGATTTAACTAGAACAAATGAAGAAAGGGAAGTTAAATGCCCAGAAACCAGATGAAACCGAAAAGTTTCTAAGGAATAAACTCAATCAACTATGTAGCAAAATTAGGAGACCTGCAGACAGAGGTGAAAAGCCTAATGAACTTAGTGATAGTTGTTTATCCAGTTCAGAATTTTGGTTCAACTTTAAAGTTACCCAAAAATAAGTCTAAAGTAAATTTAAATATTAATCTAAAGAGGTACAGCCCTTTACATACAGGATATAGATTTCTTTAGAGGGAAGTTATTAATAACATAGTTATTAATAATATCACAGTTGACCTAAAAATCAACCACCAATTAAAGAATTCTAGCTCAACAGTTTACTTAGTCGATCACCTATATATTTAGTGCCGATGCAGTGTTTTTTCCTGGCGGAACTTGGCATCTGGGGTCTGCGACATCTTCTCTCAGATTTCTTGGGGGCAGTTCAGAGGCTGCTGCAACCAAGGCTGTGACCTAGTGCCTCCTGGGGGGGGCTCCCCCGTTTGCTCCGCCATGCCTGCGGCTGCCGCCCCCATAACCAGCTTGGTCCAAAAGCTGGTTCTGAATGAAACTAGAGCTATATTCAGGATTGGCAAGGATTAAGATGGCGGAATAGAAGGACTGGGGCTCAACTTCTCTCCCAAAAAAACAACAAAACTACAACCAAATGCCGAGCAATCTTCAACCAAACGGACTGAAAACTTTCAAAAAGATATTCTGCTCCAGAAGACAAAGAGGAGACCACATCAGGAGGTAGAAGGGACAATTACACAATATAAGCAACCCCACACCTCCCAGGTGGGAAGCCCCACAGACTGGAAAGTAACTGCATCACAGAGACTCACCCACAGGACTGAGAGTTCTGAGCCCCACGTCAAATCCCCATGCCTGGGGATCTGGCACAGGGAGAAAGAGCCCCCAGAGCATCTGGCATTGAAGGCCGGTGGGGTTTATGTGCAGGAGCTCCATGGAACTGCAGGAAACAGAGACCCCATTCTTTTTGTGTGTGTGTGTGTGTGTGTGTGTGTGTGTGTGTGTGTGTGTGTGTGTGTG
>PVHT020004019.1:4051079-4104396 GCA_004024745.2 Catagonus wagneri
GTGTGTGTGTGTGTGTGTGTGTGTCTTTTTACCTTTTTATCTAAAGCCACACCCGCGGCATATGGAGGTTCCCAGGCTAGGGGTCTAACAGGAGCTGTAGCCGCCGGCCTTCGCCACAGCCACAGCAACGTGGGATCCGAGCTGCGTCTGCAACCTACACCACAGCTCATGGCAACGCTGGATCCTTAACCCACTGAGCAAGGCCAGGGATCGAACCCGCAACCTCATGGTTCTAAATCAGATTCGTTAACCACTGAGCCACGAAGGGAACTCCCGAGACCCCATTCTTGAAAGACACACACAGACTTTCACATGCACTGGGTCCCAGGGCAAAGCAAAGTCTCCATAGGAATCCTGGTTGAACCCGACTGTAATTCTTGGAGGATCTCCTGGGCAAACAGGGGTGACTGTGGCTTGTTGTGGGGGAAGGGCATTGGAAGCAAAGCTCTTGGGAACATTCACCAGCCTGCATTTCTCTGGAGGTGGCCATTTTTGGGAAAATCTGGCCCCTCCCATCAGTGCTGAGAAGCCCCAGGACAAACAATAATCAAGGTGGGATCACAGCCCCACCCATCAGCAAACAGGCTGCCTAAAGACCCCTCAGGCACACAGCCACCTCTATTCTCACCCAGAGACAAAGCCCCACCCAACAGAGGGATAGGAATCAGCCCCACCTACCAGTGGGGAGGCACTAGTCCCTCCCATCAGGAAGCCTACAGCAAGCTCCCCCCATACCAACTTCAGCCACAGGGGAGGCAAACACCAGAAGTAAGAGAGGCTACAACTCTGTCTGCAAAAAGGTCACCACACCAAAAACCTATAAAAATGAAAAGACAGATAACTCAGATAAGGGAGAAAGAAAAACCCCCAGAAAAACAGCTCAGTGAGGAGGAGATTATCAGCCTCCCAGAAAGAGACTTTAGACTGTTGATGCTGAAGATGATGCAAGACATTGGAGGTAAACTGGAGGCAGAGATTGATAATTTACAGGAAACACTGAGCAAAGAAATACAAGATATAAAAATTAAACAAGAAGAGATGCAAAATACAATAACTGAAATAAAAAAATCCATTAGAAGCTACCAACAGTAGAATTCAGGAGGCAGAAGAATGAATTGAGGTGGAGGACAGATTAGTGGAAATCACTAATGCAGAAGAGAAAAGAGATAAAAGATTGAAAGGAAATGAGAGTCTGAGAACTCTGGGATAACATTAAATGCACCCACGTCCATATTATAGGGGTGCCAGAAGGAGAAGAGAGGGAGAAAGGGACAGAAAAAATATTTGATGAGATAATAGCCAAAAAATTCCCTAATATGGGAAAGGAACCACTCATGCAAATCCAGGAAGTGCAATGAATACGATATAAAATAAACCCAAGGAGGAACACCCCAAGACACATATTAATCAAAATGGCCAAAATTAAAGAGAAAATACTGAAAGCAGCTAGGGAAAAGAAACAAATGACATACAAGGGAACCCCGATATGGTTATCAGCAGATCTTTCAGCTGAAACTCTGCAGGCCAGAAGGGAGTGGCATGATATACTTAACGTGATGAAAGGTTTAAAAACTTCCAACCAAGATTACTTTACCCAGCAAGGCTCTCATTCAGATTTGAAGGAGAGATCAATACCTTTACAGATAAGCAAAAGCTAAGAGATTTCTGCAACACTAAACCAGCTTTACAACAAATACTAAAGGAACTTCTCTAGGCGGAAAAGAAAAGTCCCAAACCAGAAACAAAAATACCACAAAGGCCAAGGCTCACCAGTAAAGGTATATATACAAGAAAGACAGGAAATCATCCATGCATAATTGTGCTACCAAAATCAGAATTGTGAGAAGGAACCTGGAGATGCACTTGCAATTAAGAGACCAACAACTTAAAACAATCTCATTTATATATAGACTCCTATATCAAAATTTCAGGGTAACTGCAAACCAAAAATCTACAATTGATACACAAACAAATAAGAAAAATCAATTCAAATACAACATTAAAGATAGTCATCAAACTGCAAGAGGAGAAAACAAGGGAATAAGGGAAGAAAAAAGAGCAACAAAAATCCAAAACAGTTAATAAAATGGCAATAAGAACACACTTATCAATAATTACCTTAAATGTTAACGGAATGAATGCCTCAATCAAACGACATAGACTAGCTGAATGGATACAAAAAATAAGACCCATATATATTCTGTCTTCAAGAGACCCACTTCACTTCTAGGGACACATACAAAGTGAAAGTGAGAGGATGGAAGAAAATATTCCATGCAAACGGGATCCAAAAGAAAGCCAGAGTAGCAATACTCATATCAGACAAAACAGACTTTAAAATGAAGAACATTTGAAGAGACAAGGAAGGGCACTACATAATGATCAAAGGATCAATCCAAGAAGAAGATATAACAATTTAAAATATCTATGCACCCAACATAGGATCACCACAATATATAAGGCAACTGCTAACAACCTTAAAAGGAGAAATCAACAATAACACAATCACAGTGGGGGACTTTAACACCCCACTTACAGCATGGATAGATCATCCAGACAGAAAATCAGTAAGGAAACACAGGCCCTGATCGAAGCATTAGACAAGATGGACTTAATAGATATGTATAGGACATTCCATCCAAAAGCAACATAATACACATTCTTCTCAAGTGTGCACGGAACATTCTCTAAGATTGATCACATCCTGGGCTACAAATCAAGCCTTGGTAAATTCAAGAAAATTGAAATCATATCAAACATCTTTTCTGACCACAATGTTATACGACTGGAAATCAACAAGAAAAAAAATGGCAAAAAATACAAATATGTGGAGACTAAACAACATGCTACCGAACAACCAATGGATCACTGAAGAAATCAAAGAGGAAATTAAAAAATACCTAGAAGCAAATGACAAGAAAGATATGACACTCCAAAACCTCTGGGATGCAGCAAAAGCAGTTCTAAGAGGGAAGTTTATAGCAATACAAGCCTACCTCAGGAAACAAGAAAAAGCTCAAATAAACAATCTAACTTTACATCTAAAGCAGCTAGAGAGAGAAGAACAGACAAGACCTAAAGTTAGTAGAAGAAATCATCAAGATCAGAGCAGAAATCAATGAAATAGAAATGAAGAAAACCGGAGTTCCCTTCGTGGCTCAGTGGTTAACGAATCCGACTAAGAACCATGAGGTTGCAGGTTCAATCCCTGGCCTTGCTCAGTGGGTTAAGGATCCAGCATTGCTGTGAGCTGTGGTGAAAGTTGCAGATGCACCTCAGATCCCGCGTTGCTGTGGCTGTGGCAAAGGCCAGCGGCTACAGCTCCTGTTAGACCCCTAGACTGGGAACCTCCATATGCTACGGGTGCGGCTCTACATAAAGGCAAAAAGACAAAAAAAAAAAAAAAAAAAAAAAAAAAAAAAAAAAAAAAAAAAAAAAAAAAAAAAAAAAAAAAAAAAAAAAAAAAAAAAAAAAAAAAAAAAAAAAAAAAAAAAAAAAAAAAAAAAAAAAGAAATGAAGAAAACCATAGAAGAGATCAATGAAAATAAAAGCTGGTTCTTTGAAAAGATCAACAAAATTGATAAACCCTTAGCCAGACTTATCAAGAAAAAGAGAGGAGGACATATATCGATAAAATTAGAAATGAAAAAGGAGAAGTAACAACAGACATCACAGAAATACAAAGGATAAGAGACTACTATATGCAACTATATGGCAATAAAATGGAAAACCTAGAAGAGATGGACAAATTCTTAGAAAAGTACAATCTCCCAAGACTAAACCAAGATGAAATACAAAAGATGAAGAGACCAATCACAAGTTCTGAAATTCAAACTGTGATTAAAAAACTTCCAACAAACAAAAGTCCAGGACCAGATGGCTTCGCAGGTGAATTCTATCAAACATTTAGAGAAGAGCTAACACCTATCCTTCTGAAACTCTTCCAAAAAATTGCAGAGGAAGGGACATTCCCGAACTCATTCTATGAGGCAACCATCACCCTGATACCAAAACCAGACAAAGATACCACAAAAAAAGAAACTTACAGGCCAATTTCACTGATGAACATAGATGCAAAAGTCCTCAACAAAATACTAGCCGACCAAATCCAACAATACATTAAAAGGATTGTACATCATGATCAAGTGGGATTTATCCCAGGGATGCAAAGATTCTTCAATATCCACAAATCAATTGGTGTGATATACCATGTTAAGAAACAGAAGAATAAAAACTATATGATCCTCTCAATAGATGCACAAAAAGCCTCTGACAAAATCCAACACCCATTTCTGATAAAAACCCTTCAGAAAGTGGGCATATGGGGAACCTACCTCAACATAATAAAGGCCATCTATGACAAGCCCAGAGCTCACATCATTCTCAGTGGTGAAAAGCTGAAAGAATTCCCACTAAGGCTAGGAACAAGACAAGGATGTCCACTCTCACCACTACCATTCAACATAGTTTTGGGAAGTCCTAGCCACATCAATCAGAGAAGAAAAAGAAATAAAAGGAATCCAAATTGGAAAGAAAGAAGTAAAACTATCACTTTTTGCAGATGACACGATACTATACCTAGAGAACCCTAAAGACCCTACCAGATAACTGCTAGAGCTTGAGCTCATCAATGAATTTGGCAGAGTTGCAAGATACAAAATCAATACACAGAAAACAAATGTATTTCTATATACTAACAATGAAATATCAGAAAGAGAAATTAGGGAAGCAATCCTGTTCATCATCACATCAAAAACGATTCAAATACTTAGGAATAAACCTACCTAAAGAGACAAAAGACCTGTACTCTGAAAACTGTAAGACACTGATGAAGGAAATAAGGATGACATGAACAGATGCAAAGTCATATCATGCTCTTGGATTGGAAGAGTCAACATTATCAAAATGACTATACTACCCAAGGCAGTCTACAGATTGAATGCAATTCTTCTCAAATTACCAAGGACATTTTTCACAGAACTAGAACAAAATATTTTAAAGTTTGTTCGGAAGCACAGAAAAACCCAGAATAGCCAAAGACATGCTGAAGAAGAAAAATGGAGCTGGAGGAATCAGGCTCCCTGACTTCAGACTATACCACAAAGCTACAGTCATCAAAACCATATGGTACTGGCACAAAGACAGAAATATACGTCAGTGGAACACGACGGAAAGCCCAGAATTAAACTCACACACCTATAGTCAACTAATCTATGACAAAGGAGGCAAGAATATACAATGGAGAAAAAGACAGCCTGTTCAATAAGTGGTGCTGGGAAAACTGCACAGCCACATGTAAAAAAAAAAAAAAATGAAATTAGAACACTTCCTAACACCATGCACAAAAATAAACTCAAAATGGATTAAAGATCTAGATGTAAGACCAGATACTATAAAACTCTTAGAGCAAAACAGAGGCCACTCTCCGACAGAATGACAGCAACATCTTCTCAGATCCATCTGTTAGAATGACAAAAAGAAAAATAAACAAATGAGACTTAATTAAACTTAAAAGTTTCTGCACAGCAAAGGAAACCCTCAACAAAACAAAAAGACAACCCACAGAATGGGAGAAAATATTTGCAAATGAATCGACTGACAAGGGATTAATCTCCAAATATACAAACACCTCCTATAGCTCAATACCAAACAAACAACCCACCCCATCAAAAAATGGGCAGAAGAGCTAAACAATTATCGAAAGAAGACTTACAGATGGCCAAAAAACACATGAAAGGTTGCTCAACATCACTTGTTATTAGAGAAATGCAAATCAAGACCACTATGAGGTATCACCTTACACCGGCCACAGTGGCCATCATCAAAAAATCTATAAACAATAAGTGCTGGAGAGGGTGTGGAGAAAAGGAAACCCTATTACACTGTTGGTGGGAATGCAAATTGGTGCAGCCACTGTGGAAAACAGTATGGAGATTCCTCAGAAAACTCAAAATAGAATTACCATTTGATCCAGCAATCCCACTCCTGGGCATCTATCCAGAGGAAGCCGTGACTCGAAAAGACACATGTACTCCAGTGTTCATTGTGGCACTCTATACAATAGCCACGTCATGGAAACCACCTAAATGCCCACTGACAGAGGAGTGGATAGGGAAGATGTGGTACATATACACAATAGAATATTACTCAGCCATTAAAAGGAATGAAATAACATTTATAGCAACATGGATGGACCTAGAAATTATCATGCAAAGTGAAACCAGTCAGACAAGGAGACACCAACATCAAATGCTACCGTTTACATGTGGAATCTAAAAAAGGACACAATGAACTTCTTTGCAGAACCGATACTGACTCACAGACTTTGGAAAATTTATGGTTTCCAAATGAGACAAGTTGGGAGGTGGGGGAATACAGTGAGGGTTTGCAATGGAAATGCTATAAAACTGAGTTGTGATGATTTATGTACACCTATAATTGTAATAAAATTAATAAAAAAATAGTTTACTTAATTCCACTAATAAAAACCAACTCCTCACTTAATAGTGGGTCAACTTATTAATAAAAGCAATGCTGTGAATATGAACAACAAGAATTATTTCTCCTCACATAAGACTATATAAGAACAGATAAACACTGATAGTTAATATAAATATAATCTAATATTTATTAAATCAATTGTTAACCCAACACAGCTATCCGCTTCAGAAAAGGTTTTAAAAAGTAAAAGGAATTCAGCAAACACAAACTTTGCCTATTTACCAAAACTATGACCTCTAGCACTTCTAGTATTAAAGGCACTAACTGGTCTGTGACAAATGTTTATAACAGCCAGCCATAGTATCTTGACCATGCAAAGGCAGCATAATCATTTGTTCTTTAAATGCGGACTTCAGTGAATGGCAACACCACGGTTTTATGGCTTGTTACCTTTTAATTAGAGAAAGTTGATCTTCCTGAAAGGGGCATAGTGACAGAATGAGATGAGAAAACCCTAAAAAACTTGGATCTGGTCCCCCAAACCCCTCTAAATTGATGAAATCACAGGTAACAGAACTTTAAATGGACTAAAATTTTGGTTGGGGTGACCTCAGAGAATTAAAACAAGTGATTAAAACCTGGATCAACTAGTCAAAATATTTTATCATTTATTGATCTAAAAGCTTTCATCGACAGAACAAATTACCCTAGGGATAAGAGCACAATTCTATTCTAGGGTTCATGTTGGCAGTAGGGTTTACCACATCATTAAATCAGGGCATTGCAATGGTGTAAGTACTGTTAATGGTCACTTGTTCAATGATTAAAGTCTTACATGATCTGAGTTCAGACCAAGTAATCCAGATCAATTTCTATGTATTTCATATTTCTCCCAGTACAAAAGGATAAGAGAAATAAGGCCTGTCTTACAAAAGGGCCTCCCAACTAGTAGATGATAAAATCTTAAATTATACCAAACCTTCCTAAGAACAAGGTTTGTTAGGGTGGCAGAGCCTGGTATTGCATAAAACTTAAAGCTTTATAACCAGAGGTTCAAGAGGGTGGAGACAAGGTGGCAGAGCAGAAGGACTTGAGTTACCTCCTCTCACAAAAACAGCAAAATCACAACTAACTACTGAACAACTACTGACAAAAAGACTAGAACCTACCAAAAAGGTATTTTACATCCAAAGACAAGAAGCCACAACAAGATGGTAGGAGGGGCACTTTTGTGATACAATCAAATCCCACACCTGCCAGGCAGACGATGCATAAACTGGAAAGTAATTATATTGCAGAGGTTGTCTCACAGCAATGATAGAGTTCTAAGACCCACGTCAGGCTCCCCAGCCTGGGGGAGGAAGAACCCCCAGAGCATTTGGCTTTGAAGTCCAGTGAGACTCAAGTACAGGAGCTCCACAGACTGGAGAAAACAAGAGATGCCACTCTTGGAGGGCCCCCAGGAGGTTTCATGTGCATTGGCACCCAGGGCAAAGCAGTGACTCCACTGTCCAGGAGCCTGGACAGACCTAGGGTCTTGGAGGGTTTCCTGGGGAGGCAGGGGTCAACTGTGGCTCACTGTGGGGACAAGGACGCAGGTGGTGGAGGCCCCAGGGAATATTCATCTGTCTGCTCTCTTTTTGCCATTTTGTCACTGACACCTGGCCCACCCGACAGCCTGCAGACTCCAGTGCTGGGATGCCTCAGACCAGACAACCAATAGGGCTGGGACCCTAAAACTCTTAAAGGAAAACGTAGGCAGAAGGCTCTCTGACATAAACCACAGCAACATCTTTTTTGGATCCATCTCCTAGAATAATGAAAATAATAACAAAAATAAACAGATGAGGCCTAGTTAAACTTAAAAGCATTTGCATAGCAAAGGAAACAAAACAAACAAAAAAAGACAACCCACAGGATGGGAGAAAACATCTGCAAACAAAGTGACCAACATGACCAACCAACGATATTAATATCTAAATTATACAAACAGGTCATGCAGCTCAAAGTAAAAAAAATATAAAATAACCGAACCAAAAAACCAGCAGACAATTTAAACAGACTTCTCCGAAGAAGACATACAGATGGCCAACAAGAACATGAAAAGATACTCAACATTGCTTATTATTAGAGAAAGGCAAATCAAAACTATAATGATCAATCAACGTCATACACCACATTTACAAAAGTCAAAAACCACATGATCAACTCAACAGATGCAGAAAAAGCATTTGACAAAGTCCAACATCCATTCATTATTAAAACTCTTACCAAAAAGTGGGTATAGAAGGAACATTCCTTAACATAATAAAAGCTGCTTACGACAAACCCACAGCAAATATAATACTCAATGGAGAAAAGCTGAAAGCCTTCCCACTAAAATCTGGAACAAGACAAGGATGCCCACTCTCACCACTGTTATTCAACATAGTATTGGAAGTCCTAGCTACAGCAATCAGACAAACAGAAGAAGTAAAAGGCATCCAAATACGAAGAGAAGAGGTAAAACTCACTGTATGCAGATGACATACTATATATAGAAAACCCCAAGGACTCAACCCCAAAATTACTTGAACTGATCAACAAATTCAGCAAAGTAGCAGGATATAAGGTTAACCTTCAGAAATCAATCGCATTTCTGTATACTAACAATGAAATATTAGAAAAATACCAAAATACTTTCTTTTAAAATAGCACCCCAAAATATCAAATACCTGGGAATAAACCTGACCAAGGAGGTGAAAGGCTTATATGCAGAGAACTACAAAACATTAATCAAGGAGATCAAAGAAGAGACAAAGAAATGGCAAGATATCCCAAGCTCATGGGCCGGAAAAATTTAACACTGTAAAAATGGCCATACTACCCAAAGCAATCTACAGATTTCAGTGCAATCCCTATGAAATTACTCATGACATCCTTCACAGAACTAAAACAAACAATCCAAAAATTTATATGGAACCATAAAAGACCCAGAATTGCCAAAGCAATTCTGAGGAACAAAAACCAAGCAGGAGGCATAACTTTCCCAGACTTCAGGCAATATTACAGAGCCACAGTAATCAAGACAGTGTGGTACTGGTACCAAAACAGACATGCAGACCACTGGAACAGACTAGACAACCCAGAAATAAACCCAGACACCTACAGTCAATTAATCTTTGACAAAAGAGGCAAGAATATAAAATGGGAAAAAAGCAGTCTTTTCAGTAAGTATTGCTGGGAAACCTGGACAGCTGCATGAAAATCAATGAAACTAGAACACACACTCACCATGCACAAAAATAAACTAAATGGCTTAAAGACTTAAATATAAGACAAGACACCATTAAACTCCTGGAAGAAAACATTAGCAAAACCTTCTCTGACATCAGCCTTACAAATGTTTTCTCAGGTCAGTCTCCCAAAGCAACAGAAATAAAAGCAGAGATAAACCAATGGGACCTAATCGAGCCGTCAAGCTTTTGCACAGCAAAGGAAACCAAAAAGAAAACTAAAAGACAACTTACAGAATGGGAGAAAATAGTGTCAAATGATGCAACTGATAAGGGCTTATTTCGCAAATGACAAGGGTTTAATCTCTAAAATATACAAACAACTTAAAAAACTCAACAGCAAAAAAGCTAACAACCCAATTGAAAAATGGGCAAAGGATGTGAATAGACATTTCTCCAAAGAAGATACACAGATGGCCAATAAGCACATGAAAAAATGCTCAACATCACTGATGATTAGAGAAATGCAAATCAAAACTACCAAGAGATACCACCTCACACCAGTCAGAATGGCCATTGTTCATAAGTCCACAGACAACAAATGCTGGAGGGGGTGTGGAGAAAAGGGAACCCTCCTGCACTGTTGGTGGGAATGTAAGCTGGTACAACCACTATGGAAAACAGTATGGAGGTGCCTTAGAAAACTATACATAGAACTACCAGATGACCCAGCAATCCCACTCTTGGGTATATATCCAGACAAAAATTTCCTTGAAAAAGACACTTGCACACGCATGTTCATTGCAGCACTATTCACAATAGCTCTGACATGGAAACAACCCAAATGCCCATTGACAGATGACTGGATTAGGAAGATGTAGTATATATACACGAGGAAATACTACTCAGCCATAAAAAAGAATAAAATAATGTCATTTGCAGCAACATGAATGGAATTAGAGACCCTCATACTGAGTAAGTCAGTCAGAAGGAGAAAGACAAATACCATATGAATCACTTATATCTGGAATCTAATGTACTGCACAAATGAACCTTTCTTCAGAAAAGAAAATCACAGACTTGGAGTACAGATTTGTGGTTGCCAAGAGGGAGGGGGAGGGAGTGGGATGGTAGGGGGGTCTGGGGTTAACAGTTGTAGACTATTGTCTCTGAAATGGAAAAGCAAGGAGATATGGCTGTATAGCACCAGGCACTATGTCTAATCACTTGTGACGAATCCATATATGTATGTGTAACCAGGTCACCATGCTGTGCAGTTGGAAAATTGATAGAAATCTGTAAACCAGCTATAATGGAAAAATTAAAAACAAAAAAACCATAATGAGGTATCACCTCACATGAGTCAGAATGGGCATCATCAAAAAGTTGACAAACAACAAAGGGGAGCCCTCCTTTAACTGTTGGTGAGAATGTAAATTGGTAGAGCCACTATGGAGGTTCCTTAAAAAACTGAAAATAGAACTACCATACCATCCAGCAATGCCTCTCCTAGGCATCTACCCAGAGAAAACCGTAATTCAAAAAGATACAGACACCCCCAATGTTCACTGCAGCACTATTTACAACAGCCAAGACATGGAAACAACCTAAATGTCCATCGACAGAAAACTGGATAAAGAAGATGTGTACATACATGCAATGGAATATTGTATGTAGAAAAAAATAATGAAACATTGCTACTTGCAGCAACATGGATGAACCTAGAGGTTACCATACTAAATGAAGTGAGAGATAAATATCACACTTGTATCTTAAATATCACATAAATATCACACTTGTATGTGGAATCTTAAAATGACAGAAATGAACTTACTTACAAAATAGAAATAGATTCACAGAGGTAGAAAACAAACTTGTGGTTACCAAAGGGGAAAGGTCAGAGGGAGAGGAACAAATCAGGAGTTTGGCCTTAATATATACACACTACTCTATATAAAATAGATAATCAACAAGGACCTATTATACAGCACAGGGAATTCTACTCAATATTTTGTAATAACCTATATGGGAAAAAAATCTTAGAATGGATATTTGTATATGTATAACTGAATCACTTTTCCGTATACCTGAAACTAACACATTATAAATCAACTATATTCCAATATAAAGTAAAAATTACAAAAACCCAGAGGTTTAATTTCTTAATAGTTTGGTTATAATTAACAAAAGAATGTTAATTATTCCCACTCTACTTGCCATAGCTTTCTTATAGTAATCCAGTGAAAAGTACTGGGCTATCTACAATTCTATGAAGACTGAACATTGTTGGACCTGATGGCTTGCTCCAACGCATTGCCAGTGCTGGCCAGCTAGTCATTAAAGAATCCTCACGACCATTACCATAATCAATTTCTATACTGATGACTATATTATTGCATCAATCCTAGCTCATACTTTTGGCTCTAACGATATGAATCCCGTTCCCCATACCATATCCACTAATCAATATGAACCTAGGCATACTATTTATATTAGTTGTATCAAGCCTAGCTGTATATTCTTATTCCTTCTCACACTGAACCTCAAATTCACAACATACATTAACTGGGGTCCTATGAGCAGTAGCACAATTTCATATGAAGTAAGACTAGCAATCATTATTATCAGTCCTATTAATTGATGGATCATTTACCCTCTCAACATCAATCACCGCTCAAGAATATTTGTCTAGTTTTTCCATCTTGGCTACTGGCCATAGTATAATTTATCTTAATCCTAGCAGAAAACAACCAAGCTCTATTCAACTTAACAGAAGGAGAAACAGACCTGCTTCTGGCTTCAGTGCTGAGTATGCAGCAGGCCCATTTGCCCTGTTCTTCCTAGCAGAGTATGCCACTTACTATAATTAATATTTTTATAATAATTCTGTTCCTAGGAACCTAAAATATTCTTTATAATAATTCTATTCCTAACAACTCCTATGTACCAGAACTATACTCAATTTTATTATCAAAACCCTTTTCCCAACCTTTATCCACCCTATGATTTTAAGCCTCCTATCCGCGATTCCCATATGACAAACTTATACATACATCTTCTATGAAAAAATTTCCTACTAGTAATACAAGCTCTTTGAATATGACATTTACCATTACCCATCATTATATCAAATATCCCGAACATAATGTCTGACAAAAGAGTTACTTTGATAGAGTAAATTATAGAAGTTTAAATCCTCATTTCTAGTATAATAGGGATTGAACCTACTCCTAAGAATTCAAAAATTTCCATGCTACCATGTTGTACCATATTCTATAATAAGGACAGCTAACTAAGCTATCAGGACCGTACCCTGAAAACGTTGACTTATATCCTTCCCATGTTAAATCCTCTTATTTTACTATTATTCACTATTATTTAAGGAACTATAGTTGTTATAATAAGCTCACAATGATTAATAATATGAATTGGCTTTGAAATATTAGCTATTTTTCTAATTTTTAATAAAAAATTTCAACCCGTGAGCCAAAGAAGCATCTACTAGGTATTTTTGACATAGTCGCCACATCTATACTTCTTATAACAGCTATTATTAATCTAATATATTCTGGCCAATAAACAATTACAAAAGTGTTTCATCCAAGAGCATCCATTATCATTACAGCTTTTGTCAATAAACTTGGATTTTCTCCATTTCACTTTTCAGCGCCTGAAGCTCCACAAACACTTGTTCTAATTTTAACATGATAGAAACTTGTACCACTATTTTGATCATCCATTAATCTAAATATGTTACAATTTAGAGCTATTTTTTCCATCAGAGTAAGAGCTATTTTTTCCATCAGATGAAGACTCAACCAAACCCAGCTATGAAAAACCATAGCCTACTCATTAGTCACATGGGTTGAATAACAGTTATTATAATTTATAATCCAACTATAATCCTATACTTATAACATTTATATTTACATGTAATTCATCTACAATTCCATCACTTTAATTTATGAAAAAAAACACCCTTTTTTTTTTTTTTGTCTTTTTGCCTTTATGTAGAGCCGCACCCGCGGCATATGGAGGTTCCCAGGCTAGGGGTCTAACAGGAGCTGTAGCCGCCGGCCTTCGCCACAGCCACAGCAACGCGGGATCCGAGCCGCGTCTGCAACCTACACCACAGCTCACGGCAACGCCAGATCCTTAACCCACTGAGCAAGGCCAGGGATCGAACCTGCAACCTCATGGTTCTTAGTCGAATTCGTTAACCACTGAGCCACAAAGGGAACTCCAAAAAAAAAAAAAACCTTAATTGCTGTATTTATTCTAACTATTATCATTAGGTAGCCTCCCAGCACTTTGAGTTTTTATCTGAATGAATGAAATAACAAAATATTTTGCCAACATTAATAGCTATCATCACACTATTCAATCTATATTTCTATATAGGATTAATCTGCTACAATCACTAACCTCATTCCCATCAATAAATAACATGTAAATAAAATGACAATACGAAAACATGAATAATACTTTACCACCACTAATCGTAATAATATCAACATTATTTCATTTCCTAAAATTCAATGTTATGAGTACTGGATTAGGAATTTAGGTGAGCACAGACCAAGAAGTTCAAAGCCCTAAGGAAGTACTGTTTACTTAATTCCTAAAGATAAGGATTGCTAGACTTTATCTTACATCAATTGAACGCAAATCAAACACTTTTTTTATTATACTAAATCCTCACTGTATATGGTGAGTTTTCATCCCACAAAATTTTAGTTAACAGCTAAATACCCTAGTCAACTGGCTTCCATCTACTTGTCTCGCCATTCAGGGGAGGAATACGGGAGAAGCCAGGCAGAACTGAAGCTGCTTCTTGGAATTTGCAGTACAATATATCACAAGAGGGCTTGGCAAAAAGAGGGCTCAGCCTCTGTCTCTAGAGTTATTACAGTCTAGAACGTTTGCTCAGTCACATTCGTATGTTCATAAACTGCTGATTATTCTCAACAACCCATAAAGTTAAGGATATTTAGCATCTGTTTTGGGGCATCTGTGCCAGAGTGCAGGTACCATCTTAATGCCTCTAAATCGCGCCAAACCAGGTTTAGCTTTACTAGGAGACGGTCAAGTCTACAACATACCATCCATGCACTCGTAATAGTTTTTCAGTTATACCTGCTCTGACTGGAGGATTCAGAAACTGACTAGTTCCACTAATAATGAAGTATCTGATATAGCATTTCCCCAAATAAATAATGTAAGTTTTTTTTTACTTCCTCCACCATCATTTCCATTCCCACTTATGTCATTAACAGTTGAATTAGGCATTGGAATAGGCTTACAGGCTAAACAGCATATCTATGCTTAACTGGCAACCTAGCCAATGTGGGAGCTTCAGTTGACCTAACCATTTTTTCCCCTACATTTAGCAGCTGCATACTCTGTTCTAGGTGCTATTAATTTTATTACAATTATTAATATAAAACATCCAGCTATAGCCGAGTACCCAGCACCATGGTTTGTTTGACCTATCCTAATTCCGGCCACCCTATTACCACAGTCACGCCCAGTTCTAGAGCCAGAATCACTGTATTGTTAAGACCACAATCCATTCATCTTTCTTTGCTCCTGCAGGAGGAGGCTGATTCAGTCTTATACCAACAATTATTCTGATTCTTTGGCCACCCAGAGTTTGACATTCTTATTCCACTTGGCTTCAGGATAATTTCACATGTTGTCACATATTATTCAGAAAAAATAGAATCTTTGGTGTGTGTGGGAATAGTCAGCCTTAAGGTCTTTCCAGGCTTTCTCATTGAGCTCAACACATGTTCACAGCAGGAGTAGAAGCTGATACGAGCATGTATCACATGGGCTACTCTAATTATTACCATTCCCATAGGAATAAAAGTATTAAGTTGACCAGCAACCTTCCATGGAGGTGATATTAAATGATCATCAGCCATATTATGAGCCTTGGGTTTTCTTATTTACAGTATGAGGCTTAACAGGAAATTCATCATTTGACATTGTTTTTCGTGATACGTACTATGCACAGCACAATTCTATTATATCTTATCAACAGGAACAGTATCTGCTGTTATAAGATGATTTGTCCACTGCTTTCCGTTATTTTTAGGCTATAGACTCAACCCGAGCAAAGATTTATTTTACAATAATATATGTATTAATATAAATCTCTTCCCACAACATTTTTTTTTTTTTTAATGGCTGTACCCATGGCGTATGGAAGTTCCCAGGCCAGGGATTGAATCTGAGCCACAGCTGCAGCAACGCCAGATCCTCTGACCCACTGTGCTGGGCACGGATCGAATCCACACCTCTGCAGGGACCCAAGCTGCTGCAGTCAGATTCTTAACCCACTGCATGGCAGCAGGAACTCCTCTTTCCACATTTTCTTGCCCTTTCAGGAACACCGCAATGCCACTGTGACCATACAGATGCCTACACAGCACAAAACACCATTTCGTCCATAGTTTCACTATTTCCTTAACAGCAGTAATGCTAGTAATTTTCAGAATATGACAAGTCTCTGCATCTAAACGAGAAGTATCAGCAGTGGAATTAACAGCTACCAATCTTGAATGACTGCATGGATGTCTATTACCATATCTTTTGAAGAACATACTTACATAAATTTAAGAAAGGAAGGAACCTAGCCTTCTCCAGCTGGTTTCAAGCCAACTTCATAACTGCTGTGCCTTTCTCAATAAGTGAAATATTAGTAAAAATTACATAACTTTGTCAAAGTTAAATTATAGGCCCAAACCTTTTATATCTCTATGCCATGTCTATCCCAGCTAAGCATGCAAGACACAACATTGCCTGTTACGGAAGAACTTTTACATTTTCATTATTACACACTTAAAATGGCTTTCTCAGTCAGCATTAATGAAATGATAGAAATGACCAAAGGACTAACAAACAACCCGACTCCCACAAACACAAAAGAGGCACAGGAAGTACAAACAGTTTGTGAAGTATTCTACCAACTATTATTCTAATTTAATTGCTCTACTATCATCACAATTTTTTTTTTTTGGTCTTTTTGCCTTTTCTAGGGCCGCACTCGCAACATATGGAGGTTCCCAGGCTAGAGGTCTAATCGGAGCTATAGCCACCGGCCTACACCAAGGCCACAGCAACGTGGGATTCTTGCCACATCTGCAACCTACACCACAGCTCACGGCAACGCCGGATCCTTAACCCACTGAGTGAGGCCAGGGATCGAACCTGCAACCTCATGGTTCCTAGTCGGATTCATTAACCACTGCGCCACGATGGGAACTCCACAAACTCTCTATATAACAGATGAAATTAAAAATCCTCTAACTAGTTCCCTTTGTGGCACAGCAGAAACAAATCTGACTAGCAACCATGAGGTTGCAGGTTCGATTCCTGGCCTCGCTCAGTGGGTTAAGGATCCAGCATTGCCATGAGCTGTGGTGTAGGTTGCAGATGCAGCTCAGATCTGGTGTTGCTATGGGTGTGGTGTAGGCTGGCGGCTACAACTCCGATTCAATCCCTAGCCTGGGAACCTCCATGTGCCGCAGGTGCAGCCCTAAAAAGACAAAAAAAAAAAAAAAAACCCTTCCGTAAGTGTAAGAACTATAAGTGCCCAACAACAGGTAAGCTATGAATACACAAAGAACTACATTTAGATTTCTAAGTCTTTCCCTACAATAGATCTAAAGCCAGGAGAACTACAACTAGAAGTCGATAATGGAGCAGTTGCACCTATAGAAATAATTGCCCAAACACTAATTTCATCTGAACACATCCTACACCCTCCGTAGGCTAAAGAGACACTACTCTCAGCATCTCAACAATCCAAACATCTACGTGACCATAATTTTACTATGAACAATGTTCATAAATTTTGGGGTCAAGTCATCACCTTATGCCTATTGACCTTGGCTTAGCTCCACAAAAACTTTTGTCTTTTTGCCTTTTCTAGGGCCGCACTTGTGGCATATGGAGGTTCCCAGGGTCTAATTGGAGAAAAACAGCCTTGGGCATCAGGAAGACAGGACAAGAACACTTATTCTGCTGGAACTTCTTTTCCACAGACTTATACAACCAATTTTTTTTTTTTTTTTTTTTTTTTTTGCTTTTTAGTGTCACACTAGCGGCATATGGAGGTTCCTAGGCTAGGGGTCTAATTGGAGCTGTAGCTGCCGGCCTACACCATAGCCACACCGGATCCAGCCACATCTGCAACCTACACCACAGCTCATGGCAACACCAGATCCTTAACCCATTGAGCAAGGCCAGGGATCGAACCTGTGTCCTCATGGTTCCTAGTCGGATTTGTTAACCACTGAGCCACAACGGGAACTCCACCAGAAAAACATTTTGAAAAAGATCAGCATCATGTTATAAAATCACTAAGAAGCAAGATAGTCTTTAACTTAAAAGCTTGATGCTAAATTTCCATGGACTTGGAGAACAGATTTGTGGTTGCCAAGGGGGAGGGGAGGGGTGGGAGGGACTGGGAATCTGGGGTTAATAGATGCAAACTATTGCCTTTGGAATGGATAAGCCATAAGATCCTGCCGTTTAGCACTGGGAACTCTACCTAGTCACTTATAATGGAGCATGATGGAGAATAATGTAAGAAAAAGAATGTGTATATGTATATGTGACTGGGTCACTTTGCTGTACAGTAGGAAATGGGCAGAACACTGTAAACGAGCTATAATGGAAAAATAAAAATTATTGAAAAAAAAGACTAAGAATTTCAACCTTTCCTTAAGGATATGCCACAATTAGATACAGTAACATGATTTATTACTATAATTATAGTACTATTACATGTCAATTAAAAATTTCAAAGCATTATCTTTCAACTCAGGGCTGAAAATAATCAAAACATCAAAACATTACACCCCTTGAGAAGGAAACAAAATGAACAAAGATTTATTCACCTCTTTCACTCTCCAAACAAAAACAGGATCACCTATTGTTATTTTCCCCAAGCATTTTATTTCCCATACCTCACCAACTAATTAATAACGTCTTCATTTCAATCCAAGGATGAGAAATTCAACTTTCATCAAAACAAATAATGGCCATTTGAAGCTGCTCAACTTTCGCCATCAAGACAGCTCTGCCACTGGGGGGAAAAGCACTAGGATCCTTCCAAGTGAGGGTTCTTGTAAGTGGACAGGGACTAGGATTTACTACAGATGTCCGCTGGGTCCTTATCATGCAAGCAAAGGTGATTCCCAACACTCCTCTTATTTTATTCATCGGCTCAAAAAATCTACTAGGACTTCCACCACAGTCATTTACAACTACTCCAAGCTCTCAAGAAATCTACGAATCTGGAGTTCCTGTTGGGGCTCAGTGGAAATGAACCCGACTAGTAATCACGAGGATGTGGGCTCTATCCCTGGACTTGCTCAGTGGGTTAAGGATCCTGAGTTACAGAGGCTGTGGCGTAGGTTGGCAGCTGCAGCTCCAATTCCACCTCTAGCCTGGGAACTTCCATAGGCCACACCTGAGGTCCTAAAAAAAAAAAAAAAAAAAAAAACTAGGAATTGCCATCTCCTTATGAACAAGAACAGTAATAACTGGCTTCTCCTCCCCCCAAAAACCCCACAAAGGCACCGCACTAGCCCATTTCCTGCCCCAAGGGACCCCAGTCCCACCTATTCCTATATTAGTAATTACTGAAGTCATTAGGCTATTTATTCAGCCAACAGCCTCAGCTGTACAACTAACAGCCAGCATTACTGCTGGCCACCGATTAATTCACTTAAGAGGAGCAACTTTAGCCTTAATAAGCATCAGCCCTGCTATGGCTTTTATCACCTTTATTATTTCGGTCTCAATGTTTTTGAATTCCCAATAGCTTGAATTCAAGTTTATGCATTTAGGCACTAGGAAGCCTTTTCTTGCATGATAATATTTACCTACCAAACTCATGTGTATCATGCAGGAAATCCCAGTTCCTGCAGCTTTTAGGAGCCCCGCACTTGCAGGAACCCTCGCCTGGAGGGGTCTTGGCGTTCCTTCCCCAGGGACAGAGCTGCCTTGATGCTGAAAGTTGAGGTGCTTCCCGCTACCACCCCCTTTCAAAGGACTGACTCCCTTCCCAGGACCCCCCACTTTCCCGAGGACCTCACTTAGCTCTCGTCCTGGGGCGACAGGTCTGAGTTCCTTCTTTCAGGAGTTCACCCTCCCCAGGGAAGGGTTCTCTCTCTGCTTCTCGCTTACCTCGGGCTTGCCTCCTCCGTCCACCTTCCCACGTCTCCCGGCTCGTCCTGAAGTCCATCTCCATCGACGCGGGAGCGCGCTGGCCTGTTTGGGTTTTGTCCCCAGCTCTGTCGCAAACCAGCTGTGTGATCTTGGGGGTGCGCACTGACTCCTCTGGGTCCCAGCTCCCGCGCGTGTAGGACGAAAGCGCAGGTCATACGGGACCCCGGCGATCAAGCTGTGTTCGGAGGGAGCCCGGCCCCAGGTCTCTTTTACACTGTGGACCTTCCTGGTAGCTCTATCTCAAGACTGAGCTGGAGTAAAGGATTTGGGGCTGAAAAAAATCCTTTCCACTCCTGAGCTCCAGGGCCCTTCCTGTTCCCAGGCTCCGCGAGGCAGCGGCAGAGCCGGGGTTAGGATTCCTCTGAGCCTCGGCTCCTTTCTGCTCACGCTCGGCATTACTGGTGCCCTCCGTTCCTCCCTGACCCCAGTTCAAGTTGTCAGCAGACAGGACTAAGGCCCCAGCGCCGATCCGCTCGCCCACTTTCCACAGTCTCCGGGCCAGCGAGGATTCTCTTTGGCTCCCGCCGCCCCTCCCAGCCCGGCAAGCACTCCTGTTCCATGGCCTCAGGGTAAAGGTCCACAAGGAGAGGGATCGCACCAACCTATCTGGCAGGTGGGGAAACCGAGGCGCAGAAAGACGAAACGCATCGTCCAGCTCCCACTCAGAGCCAGGATGAGACGCGCCTCTTCTGGCCCATCCATGCTCCTTTTATTGGCTCCCGAGAGAGAAACAAGTTTGACAAGCACAGTTGATGCTCCCCAGCTGGGATCCCGCCGAAGTGTTTTCACATGGGGAAAGAAGACGTCTCCTAAATTGAAACATGCCAGAAAGATCGAAGCAGGTTAAGATGCGTCTGAGGAGCACAGGCCCCACCGGATAAGCATCTACCAGCTCGGGTGGAGAGAATGCCTGAAATGAAACTCGGCTGCTTGTATGAAGGAGGGAGAAATGGCTCCTGCCCTAGGTCAGCATCCAGAACAGAGGTGTTCCGTGACTCCTCTCCCTCCGTGACTAGATCTGTGGTCCTTCCGTGGCCTGGTCTGCTGCGTCCGCTCAGGTCTGCGGGAGAGACACGGCAGGCAGCTTCCTGTCAGGCCAGCTCTCCCTTTTCTCTGCTGCCTCAAGCACCCTCCTCCCCAAACCGAGGAGAAAAGACACACAGACTAGGCCTGGTCTTCAAAGAACTCAAATCAGGTGGAGGAAGGCGGGGTGGGCAGGACGCTCTACTAGAGCAGTGGGATCTGTTCTTTAACTTTATGCAGCTGGAACGTATGTCTTTCGTAAACCAGCTTCTATCTTTGTGGGGTTTTATTTGTTTGTTAGTTTTGCTTTTTAGGGCAGCACCCCTGGCTGGTGGAAGTCCCCAGGTTAGGGGTCAAATCAGAACTACAGCTGCCGGCCTACATCACAGTTGGAGCAACTCTGGATCCTTAATGCGGGATCATGGCAACATGGGATCCTCAACCCACCGAGCGAGGCCAGGGATTGAACCCGCGTCCTCATGAATACTAGTCAGATTGATGTCTAATGCTCCACAACGGGAACTCCATATCTTTGTTGAACCATATAGCGTGTGAATGAATGAATTAAACTCTTAAGAGTGCGTGTATATGTATGTAGGTGTGTGGCGGGTGGGGTGTTGGTTCCTCAGCACATGAGTGTCAGCCACTCGTCCCTGGTCTCTCTGCTGCCGAATGTCCCCTCCACTTTCAACCTGTCTTACAAGGTGTAACCTAAGTCCCCAATCATTAACTTCAGTGACTCTCCTTTGCCTAGAGGATTGAGTCAAAACATCACACTCTGGCGGTGGGGGGTCCCCAAAGAGTCACCCCTCCGACTTCTGCCAGGTTGATGTCTCTCACATTTCCCCTGACGTCATGCAGTGCGTCAGCCAAAACCAGAGTGGTCCTTAATGCTGAAGCGCTCCTCAAGCCTCTGACCTTTGTCCACCAGCGTCTCTCCCCCTCTTCTCCATCCCCGAAATTTAAAATCCTACCCACCCAACGAGATGCCCACTTCACAACACCTGCTTCCCACGTTCCCCTTCAAAACTGTTACCCAGACAGTGATGACAATGAGAAAGGGAGAGGCAAATTGCCCCCTTTGATAAAGCTAGAGGATGCTTGTAAGTCAAAATCAGAAAACGTAATACAGAGTTGTCAGAGCAAGGAGAGCCAGCGGAGTCTGAGCAGGTCCTGAGTAGCCCTGTCAGCCGACGTGAGGGAGGACGAGCTACCCCCCGCCCCTCACTGGCAGCAAAGTCTAAAAGATCAAGAACTCACGTGCCTAATGTTCTGTCCTAGGAAAGTGCCTGTTACAGCCTGGAGGGCAGGCCTGCCCTCTCTTCCTACGTTCCTCCTGAAAACATCTTGCCTGCGAAGCACTCCCCTGGGGCCCCGAGCCAGGGCCATGCTAGGTAGAGTACGTTTGTCTAAGGATTTACCCGTGGATGTCTTCTCTTGAAGAACGATGCTGGCCAGGCAAGGACTTGGATCATCGGGGATGTCACCGGAGTGGAGAAAAAGGCTCCCTGGGTTATGGGTCACCTGCTGAAATAGCTGTTGGAAAATGAGGAACATAATGGGATTTTTGATGCGAGGCACCGCTGAGGGCCCTAGGGTTTGGGGACACCGATTTACCCAGAGAACAGTCCAGTCTAGAGCTGTTCTTCCACCAGCAGCGCTCGGTTGCAGAGCAAAGGCTGTGGTGGCAGATGGTGTGATGAAAAGACGCAGGCCCCAGGAGTTCCCGCTGTGGCACAGTGGGAAAGGTGGCCTCTTGGGAGTGCTGGGAAGGGGCGTCGATCCCCAGCCTGGCACAGCGGGTTAAGGATCTGGTGCTGCTGCAGCTGTGGTTTAGGTCGCAGCTACGGCTGGACTCTGATCCCTGGCCTGGGACCTCCGTATTCCCCCAGGGTGGCCAAAGAAAGAAAAAACAACAACAACAAAGACACAGACCCAGTAATGTAGGGCATCAGAAAGAGCGTCACTGACCTGAGAGACCTCAGAACCCAACTACACAAGAAAGACATGGTCTTCTTCTAAGTGGTCAGATGAGTGCAATGGAGACAGTCCAATTCCTGTGCTTGCAGGAATCACTGTTGCAGGTCAGCTGTGATCCGGGGTGAGCTGGCAGGAGGTGTCCCCTGAGGTGGACAGAAAAGAAGGACAGGAGAGGAGAAAGCCAGGTGTCATCCACGCGAGGGTAAAAGCATCCAGGAGTAAGGCAGGATTCAGGATGGAAGAGAACTGAGTGCCACGTGCCCAAAGCAGAGCCAGAGGAGAGGAGACCTGGGAGGTTGGTTATAACGGCGACCAGAAGAGTAGAAGGTGATGTGACATGACGGTTAAAATAGCAAAGGGTAGAAAGAGGTGATTTTGAAGGGATAATAAATAACTACGCTTGTGATAAGTGCCCTAAGTGAAAAATAGCAGGTACTCCGAGAGAACAGGCAGTGTGGGGACCGGGGCTGACTGAGATGAGGAGGTCTCTCTGAAGAAATGATATTTAGGTGAAGAATTAAACGATGAATGGGAGCTTGTTAGCTTGCCCTTGAATGACTCAAACTGGACATTGAAAAATAGCCGTGGCAGCCTCCCAGGTGCAGTGAGAAAGGATGCTGCGGGCAGTTTTTCAGGCTCACCCCGAGAGGGGAGAAGCTTGGTGCGTCACGCCCAGCTCCGCCACTTCCTGGCAAGGCAGTAGCCACTCACCTTCTCTGTGTTTCTGTGTATCAGGGCACAGCAATACCTACCTCACTGGCTTATTATGCAGTGTAAGCGAGTAAGACCTGGGCATTGCTGAAAACACAGAGCAGGTTTTATGTAGGGCTTTAGCTGTTATCATTATTTAGGAGAAAATATTTCTCCCCGAATTGCATCCAAGCAGAAATTACAGTAGGTCTTTCTGTATTCATTTAATCCGTTCAATAACCCTCTGATGTAGGTTAATGAGAAAAAAAAAAACCCAAAGAGCAGTTTTCTTTTCCTTCTTTCGGAATCAACACCACCTCAAGCCTTGGCTTCACCTGCATTCTGCGCCTGTGACAAGGAGCCTTTTGTTAAAATCCAGGACACTGGGGAGGTGGCTTCTTGCCAAACGGCTTTTAATTTGTCAGACGCCAGCTCTCAAGTGTCCAGGTTCTCAGTGCTTCACTTTCTAGGCCAACAGTGGCTGCTGGAGAAGCCAGAGCTCAAGTGTGTGACTATCAGGAGATGACCAAGGCCACCCCGGGGGAGGCTGCACCCTGCCTGCTGGACCCCCAGCTGGGTGCTGGGGTCCCCCTATTCCACGCCTCAGTGGTCAGATGGCCCGCTCCCAGGTGACCGGGTTGGGCCATTCAGAGAGACCATCTCCACGTGTCTCAATGTAAGTTTCCAAATCCAATCCTAAAATGGGTAAAAGACCTGAATGCATAATGTCAAAAGGCTTCCAGTCCGCCTCATACACGAGCCACGAGCTGTTCGAATGAGGCAGGAAATACAGTCAACTTTTCTTTCTCCTTTCTTTTTCTCATTTATTTTCCTATCGATTTCAGCCGGCTGTATCTTTGAAACATGGTAAACTGATGTGAATCCTTTTGGAATCGCCAGCGGCAGCCAGGAAGAGAAGGGCCAGAACCAAGAGCACGGCGATGGCACTGACACACGGAGATGGACCTGGAAGAGGTTAGGCAGGGACAGCACTGAATTCCGGCGGCCGGCCGGCTGGCCGGCTGGGGAGTCCCCGGCAGGGCCCCCACATATTCCACCAGGGACACCAGCTGTAGCAAGGGGCCTTCCAGAAGCTTGGAGCAGCCGGAGACAGTGGCAGAGCAGAGGCAGATAACATGAGATGACTTTCTGGGCGGCTAGTTTTTGAGATCACGTGACATGTATACCTGCGAGATGCTGAGACATAAGGGAGATATGCTTCAGGGAGATGCGGGTTGAGCCGGCTGTGGCTCAAACCACTGCAAACCGGCCAAAGTCAACACGATTCTCTGTGTTCTCACTGAGCATCCTGACCTCCTCCTCCTCTCCTATCTCTGTACCGCCTTCTCCATGGCTTCGTCAGATCAACCTTCCCGAAGCTTGCTGGAGAGAAGCCACACATGGAAGAGGAGGTGACCAGCTGGAATACGTTTGCTGATGGCCCACCATGTGCCAGAAACTTCCTCCAGACCTCCTTTGAGGTAGGTCTGCTCGCTCCCATATCACAGATGAGGACACTCAGGCACAGAGGAGTTGCTTACTTGCCCAGTGGCACACAGCTCATAAGTGGCAAAGCTGAGATCAAAACTGAGGCCTGACTTCTCCCCATTTTATCTGCCAGGGAGGAATAATTCATTCTTTGGGACCCAGAGAATTATAGATGTCTGATGGAGCCAAAAGATGCCGGGAGACAGGAGACCACTGAATTTCCATGGAACACTTAACTGTCAACACACTGTCTCCAGGCTACCGCCACTTCAGTCGCTCTCCCTCACCAGCTGGGGTCTGCTGCCCATACCATCAAATGGCAAATCCTCACTTTCATTCTCTCCGAAACAACTCCACGTGTTCCAGAGCCCTGGCTCCCGCTGGCTGCGCTCAAGCTGAGCTGTTTTCAGCCGGGCAAAATCAACAGCACCCACCCAGGCGGTAAAAGGACTCTGCAAAGGATTTGTCTCTGCCATGGGGGGTCAGCTAAGAGTCCAAATTGAAACCCTCAATTCAAACTTGCCAAATCAATCAATCCATCCCCATGCGCAGTTCTCAGGTCCTGGGGTCTGCGTCCAACACTGGGGTGAGGGAGCAGGAAAACGTTCCGGGAGCCCCACCTCCCCTGACTGCAGCGCCCTTCCCAGGGTTAGGCGGCTGGAGGCAGCCCAGCTGGGTGCAGAGACAGCACTGGGAGCCCGGGAATAGCAGCTGAAAACTAGCCTCAGGGGAGGAACTGAGAGAGAGGCATGCAGGCTTCTGGGTGCTGAGATTAACTGGAGGCAGAACCAGGGAGGGACCCAAAGAGGTACTAGGAGCTGGCAGAAGACTCGACTGATGAATTGTCTGCTATCTTGGGAATCCTGAAAAATGCCAATACTGAATTCTACAACCCTGAGCCGATCCTTGTCCTGAGCTGCTTCTCCAGGCAGGACGGCAGTGCCCCGGGAAGTGTCAGGCACCAGGCTGCACCTTGCTTTAGGCCTGCTTGGCACCCTCAGAAGCCACACAGGCACATGCAAGCTCTTCCAGAGGGTGGGCCCGGCCCGGCCCTCTTGATTTTGTAATAAGCCTCACCGACAGACCACTGACCTCCAGAACTCCTGAGCTCCAGGCCTACTCGACTTCTCTGCTCAGGCGAGACCTCTAATGGACATCTCAAAGTTAACGAGCCCCCAACTGAACTCCAAAGCCCTCTCTCACTCTTGCCTTGCCTGCAGTCTTGTTTAATGACAGAATCAACTTTCCAGTCCTTCAAGCCCCAAAACCTTGGAGTCAAAACCCATATCCAGTCCACGGAAAACCTCACTGACTCCCCTGTTGAGATATACACAGAACAGAAACCAACTGCTTTTTGGTTTTGTTTTGTTTTCAGGGCCACACCCATGGCATAAGGAAGTTCCCAGGCTAAGGGTCGAGTCGGACCTACGGCTGCCAGATCCGAGCCGTGTCTGCGACCTACACCACAGCTCACGGCAACACTGGATCCTTAACCCACTGAGCGAGGCCAGGGATCGAACCCTCATCCTCATGGATACTAGGCAGATTCGTTTCTGCTGAGTCATGACGGGAACTCCCTCCAACTGCTTTTATCATAAGCCAAGGTCATCTCTCTCCTGGGTTATTACAATAGCCTCCTAAGTGGTCCCTTCATCTCCACTCTTCCTCCTCCCCTGGCTATTCTCGTACAGAAGCCTCTGTTTTCTTTTTAAAAATAAGTCAGATCACATCACACTCAGTGAAAAAAAACCTCCAAAGGCTGGCTTCTCATCTTACTCAAAGTACTTATGACGGCCCACCAGGCTCTATGAAATCTGGTGATGTGACATACACACAACTTTCCTCTCTGGCCTCCGGCTATTCCTCTCCCCCTTGCCCGCCTGCTCCAGTGAACTTGGCTTCTTGTTCGTCCTTGAATATGCTATCCCTGCTCCTGCCTCGGGGCCTTTGCACTTGCCGTTTTCTCCATCTGAAGTGCTCTTCCCCTCTTCACCAAATTATCACGACGGTTCTCTGGGATAGTTTGAAAACATACCCACCAATTCTTTGTTACTCTGCGCTTCGAGGGGTGGAGCCTAACCCCCCTCCCGCCCCCGACTTAGTGACTCAATTCCAAGGAATAGATAAAGCAGAAGTGATGGTATGGGACTTCAGAGACCATGTCATAAAAGGCCCTGCAGATTCCTCCTCATTGTCTCTCTCTTGGGTCACTCACCCTAGGGGAAGCCAGCTACCATGTCATGAGGACACCCAAGCAGCTCTGAGAAGAGGTTCACATAGTGAGAAACTGAGGCCTCCTGCCAATGGCCACGGGAGAGCCACCTCAGAAACAAAGCCACCTGCTTTACTGCAGCCTCATGAGAGATCCCAAGCCAGAACCAACCTGCTAAGCCGTTCCCAGATTCCTGACCCTCAGAAACTGTGAGAAAGAATTAATCTTTGTTGTTTAAAGCCCTGTATATTTTGGGAAAGTTTCCTTTGCAATAAAAATCGATATGCAGAGTTTCTGTGGTGGCTCAGTGGTAACGAACCTGACTAGTATCCATGAGGACGGGGGCTTGATCCCTGGCCTCACTCAGTGGATTAAGGTTCTAGCGTTACTGTGAGCTGTGGTGTAGGTCGCAGAGGCGGCTCGGATCCCACATGGCTGTGGCTGTGGTGTAGACCTGCAGCTGCAGCTCCGATTCGATGCCTAATCTGGGAACTTCCATATGTTATGGGTGCAATGCTGAAAAGGAAAAAAATCAATATGCTTGCTTTCTCATTACCCTCAAGTTTTTGCTGCAATTCCATTCTCTCAGAGATGGCTTCCATAACTACCCTATTGAAATCGGAATTTCCCCACTTGTGTTTTTTTTTTCTCCATAGCATGTATTACCTTCTAATGTTCTGTAATATTTACATATCTCTTTTATTGCCTTTATCTTCATTAAAATATATGTTTCACAAGGCAAAAGGTTTTGTGTTTTGTGTATCCGCATGTGGTCAGAACTCAATAAATAGTTGCTAAATGAATAAATGAATGCACTCCTCAGCTTTATGCTCCGTATTCACTTCCTGAATTCAAGGTCCATCCCCCACCACCCCTCCCTTTTTTTTTTTTTTGGTCTTTTTGGGGCTACCTCTGTGGCATATGGAAGTTCCCAGGCTAGGGGTCAAGTCGGAGCTGTAGCTGCCGGCCTATGCCATAGCCACAGCAACGCAAGATCCAAGCTGCATCCTCAACCTGCACCAGAGCTCACAGCAATGCCAGATCCTTAACCCACTGCGTGAGCGAACCTGCGTCCTCATGGTTACTAGTCAGATTCGTTTCCGCTAAGCCATGACGGGAACTCCTCCATCCATTTTTAAAGCTTATTCTGATGCATTTTTTCTAAGGATTCCATCCCGGCTGATCTTTTTCTACTAACACACAGGCTGGAAAAGGCCACTGGGTTTTAGACAGTGACAAGGTCAGCCAGTCTCTTTCCTAAGAACAGGTCTGCTACAGAGACAAGCACCCGAAGGCTTGTGGATATGTCTTTCATACTTGACCGATGTTCGGTTTCCAAGCAGCTGAATTTAGTCAAACAGGCTCCAAAAGACACAAACAGTCCAGGGAGCAGACATCCCAAGTGGAGGCTAATCTGATTGTCCTTGGTGCCAGTACATTCAAATCTGTCATGTGTGGCCAGCCTGCAGTCATGTGGCACCCGAGGGGCAGCTGTATCAACAGGCCCCTTGCAGGTCCAGACAAGACGTGGCCAGAGATTGAGTTTCAAATAAGAGAGAAGGAAAGAATGAGTAAGGAAGGGAGCAGGAAATCCCCTTGTACAGAAAGGCATTGCTAGCAGACCTGGTAGAAAGGCAAATTCTACGGTCAGGACTGAGTTCTTAGAAAGCCGCGGGCCCGCTGCTGTTGTGTAATCGCCATGGCTGGTTATTTGCTGGATAGCTGGGCGTGCTCTGAGGCCCTTCCAGCAAGTGGTATATGCTGACACTTTGACCAGAATTGCTCCACCCAGACACAGATTGCTGCAATGTCCTTGGGATACAGTGTCTGTATTGTTATAAGAATCAAAAAAAAAAAGGAGCAATAAAAGCCATTTTTTGAGTTTGTGGCATCATATGTCCTCTGGGTGACAGGTGAACCCAGGAGGATCAGTCAGTACATCTGGTTCAGGCCCTTGCTCCACATTAACCAGTCATGGAGGTCTTTGGGCTGTAGTTTCCTCAGCTGAAAAATGACCTTTTTAGCTCCCTTTGTTGCCTTCTGGCTGCAACCCTCTCTGAGTTGCTGGAAACACACAGTTAGGAACCACAGGCTGTGTGTAGTGAAGACAGGTAACAGGGAACCTGGCTCAGAGCAAGGAGTGTCGATGTTTATGACAGTAATAATCTTTGGCCACCAGGCAAGTGGCCCAACAAACCCCCCCGCCGCCTCCGACAGTCGGCCTCCAGGATGCAGTTCTGTCTCATCCACCCAGCCTGCCCACCGGCAGAGCCCAGATCGCCAACCTTCCCTGCTTGCCTCCTTCCAGCCACTTCTTTGAGTTTGCTCACCTCTGTAATCAGCTAAGCCAACTCATTCTTTTACCGGCAGAGAGAACAGCAAGACTGGGAACAAACTGCTGTACTAGGTATGCAAACCCTTTGCGCTTTCAAAAGGTTAATGCGGTTGGCCCTTAACCCTTGACTGGGTTTCAGGCAAAGTGGGCAGGACCCCGGGGAGAAGCGGCAGCGATGGGGAAAGGCCCCGAGGCTCACAGCACTCCTGGGTTTGGGCTGAGCCATTGACTCACTTTTCACAGCGCCCTGACCTCTGGTGTGGAAACTGGCACAGCTGGATCCGTGTCACGTGTCACGGGGGCAGGTTACAAACAGCACGGGGATTAGCACACCCATCCCGAAACTCCTGGTTCAAGGGCAGGGAAAGTTTCAGGTTTAACTTCGGCAAATCATTAGCGACTGAGAATTGGGAAGGGGCTTCGATGGCGAAGCAGGTCAGTGAGCGTACCCGTGAGTGTCAAAGGGTCTGCCCAGGGCCTGCATTTTTGTGTGATCTGGTGTTTCCGTAACCTGCTCGTCGGGGACCTCGTGGCCATGGGCTCGCTCCAGTGACCCCAGTCAAGGTCTCCGGAGCGGCAGGAGGGCCACAGGGACCCAGAGGGCGTGGCAGCGGGAACGCGGGGAGGTGGGGGGGCAATCTGCCCGGACCACAACCACAACGAAGAGGGGGCAGCGCCGCCCTTTCTCTTCCACCCCCACCTCGAATTCTGGGCTCTCGGCCCGGAAGGGAATCGGCTCTCTTCCAGCCTCCCGGATCTCCCCCGTCGCTGAGCGAGTTGGGACACCCAGGAGAATCCCAATTCTCTGGCCCCTGCGACCGGGGTCCGGGCCAGAGAGGCGGCGGGGGCGGGAGTCGGGTGCTTTTCCTGGATTCCTTGCGCGCACGGTCACGGGCGCACAAGCTGCTGGGTCCACCCGGCCGGGGCCAAGTCAGTCCCTCGCTCTCCACCCCCGCGCCGGGCGCGCCCCTGGCCCCCCGAAGAGTATCACCCGGTAGCGGCCAGCTCCCGCCAGTGCGCCCTGCCCTGCCCTGCCCTCCCCGCGGCCCGCAGCCTTGCCCTCCCGGCACCGCCCCCTCTGTAAACACCGCGCGGCCCGCCCTCCGCGCCTGGACGTGCAGGTGGGAGTGTGAAGTTCTGGCCGGCGCCCGGGAGGCCGAGGGCGGAGGCGGGCACCGCGCTGTGCCCGGTGCCCAGGGCCCGGGGTGCCCGCTGAGCGCCGGCGCAGGCAGCGTGCTCGCAGGACCGAGCCTCAGGTAAGCGCTCCCGGCCCTGCGCTCCTCCGCACCCGGAAGCCCACGCTCTGCGGTTTAGGGTCCAGGCTGGGTGCAAGGAGCCGCGCAGCGCTAAACCCACGCGCGTGGCAGCCGCGCGCTGAGCCCCTCTGGGCTGGTGTTGCGCTGGGGCTCTCTCAACCCGCAAATCTGTCTCGGGTAAGGGACTTTAGCTCTCTTTGCGTCGAGCGCCAGACACACAGAGCTCTGGACGCGGTGAGATGCTGCTGGTTTGGAAATGTCTTGGGGAGGACAGTGTTGAGAAGGCAGATTTGGCTTTGGGAAAATGAAGTGTACGCTGTTATTTGGAAAAGGCTTAATTCCCTTTTACTGGCCATGTCTCTGTGTCAGTTTTTGACCGCTTCTATAGGAGTAGGGGTGGAAGAGAGGGACCAGGTTGGGGGGGGGCGGGGAGAGAAAACACTACCCACATACTGTGCTATTCTGGACGGGCGATTTACACCTATGCCAGGTGCTTAGTCCACTAGTCCGTGGAAAGGAAGCTACAAATCCAGTTTTAGGCTCTACTTTAATACTCATATTTGGGAATTTTGCCTAAGACAGTTGAAGCCTTATGACTCACGTCGCAGTCGAAAGTACCAGGAATACAGTGAATTCCTAATAGGACTTTGTTGCCGTCACCCTTCACCTGTATCTCCAGAGCAGCAAGAGGATTACAGGGTCCCCCCCCCTTTTTTTAATTGGTGCAATACTTTGTTTGTCTCAGTTTAATTACACCTTCATAGTTTGCCAAGTTTAAAGAAGCATGTTTCCCAGCCATATTTCCTTCTTTTTCCAATTTTGTTTTGATTCTATTGCACTTTTTCCTGGAAAAGTACTTCCTAGCATAAGACCAGCTGTTTCCTTTCTTTACCAAAACCGACTCTCCTTGGACATAATTTGTGTTTGTCAAGATGGCCTTGGCTTTAGCACCTCAATCTTGAGCTCCTGTATGTAACCATGGATGCAAGTGGCACAAAGGTTTTTAAAAGTTTTCTTCCCTTGAGCAAGTAAAAATGTTCTTCACCCTTGGGTTGTTGTTTTTTGAGTGCCTCAACTTGAAGGATCCTGGAAAAAGATTCCACTGATCAGAGTAAGACAAGATAACTAGATAATAAAGTCAGTCTGTTTAAAATAGATAGCTCTTTACCCACCGCGGCCTGGGTACATTTAATATATGATAGCCTTGAAGTACAGGCCTTCAGTGGTCTTGTGGAAGGTGCTTTGCCACTTGATTTCATGTACACTCTGCTTTCAAAGTCAAGTTCTGTTGCTGTTTAGTGTTTTGAAATTGGCGATTTATTGGCTGCTTATTTTTTAACTGAGCTTAGACCTTCTTGTGGAAGTGGGTGGCACCACAGAGGAGGGTAAGCAAGAGGCCACCGGCCCACCTGGGGGCCAAGGCTCCACCTGACCCCCTGTGCCACACCCTCTGGGTCATCCCAGACCCCGAGCAGCTGGGCCCCCAGGTTTCAGGGCAGCCCCCGAAAATGTGTGCCTGTTTAAGAACTCAAGAATCGCATTTTGGAGTTCCCTTTGTGGCTCAGTGGTTAACGAATCCGACTAAGAACCATGAGGTTGCGGGTTCGATCCCTGGCCTTGCTCAGTGGGTTAAGGATCTGGCGTTGCCGTGAGCTGTGGTGAAGGTTGCAGACGCGGCTCGGATCCCGCGTTGCTGTGGTTGTGGCGAAGGCTCCTGTTAGACCCCTAGCCTGGGAACCTCCACATGCCGCAGGTGTGGCTCTACATAGAGCCAAAAAGACCAAAAAAAAAAAAAAAAAAGAATCGCATTTTGACGGAATTAACTGAAAATTCTGAATTCACTGAAATTAACCCACTGTGTTCCTGAACCGCCTTCCCATTCAGTTGCAACTGGTAAACTTGGGTCTCCTGTGGAATAAAGCACAGAATGGAAAGTCGCCCCAGTCTAAAACAGGAAATGGAAAGTTGGTTACGGAACGAAACTTTATGGGCTTGAAAATTCTCAGAAGAAATGTGATGAAATGTGGGGTGTCAGAAATAATCTTTGTGGGCCTTCTCTCACTCACCATTGTTTTCTCTTAGCCTGGGGAAGTGAGTTTGTAAGACTCATAACAGGAAAGGCCACACCCAATGACTTTTGTTGTAAGGGTTTTTTTCAAGATACTCTTAGGTGCATGGTCACTGCATTTCCTCTTCTTGCATATCTTTATAAAATTACATATTCAGGAGTTTCTGAATGCCAGTTCTTGTGACTCATGAGCCAGTTCATTGTTCTGCAGCCTATCAGGTGCATAAAGTTCGATTCCCTATGATTTCATCCCAGTGAGATCTCCCGAAAAAGAACAGGGCGGGTCAGGAACACTTGCACCCACTTTAATCTGGTGTTTGGTTATGTCTGCAGAGCCGTGGAAGCCACCAGAGGGAAAGGCACACATCCCACCCGCCCGGGGAAGGGGCCCCTTCCGGCCATGTCTCCTGTAGCCGCTGCCGAGTCAGAGGGGGTCCAGAGGGACAGGCATGTCAGCAAGCTCATCTTCTTCCTTTTTGTCATCGGCGCAGTCCTGCTGTGCGTGGGAGTCCTGCTCTCTATTTTTGGGTTCCAGGCGTGCCAGCACGAAACCCTCCCGGACTGCAGCCTGGTGTTGAAGGTCGCCGGGCCCGCGTGCGCCGTCATTGGGCTGGGGGCTGTGATCCTGGCCCGCTCCCGGGCTCGACTTCAGCAAAGTGAGGGGCGTCTGCGAGGCCACCAGGCGGACTCCGACCGCGCCTTCCTCTGTGGGGAGAGCCGCCAGTTTGTCCAGTGCCTCATTTTTGGGTTTCTGTTCCTGACGAGCGGTATGCTCATCAGCGTCCTGGGCATTTGGGTTCCCGGGTGTGGCTCAGACTGGGCGCAGGAAGCGCTGAATGAGACGGACACTGCTGACTCCGAGTCCCAGATCTGTGGATTCCTGTCCCTGCAGATCTTGGGACCCTTGATCGTGCTGGTGGGATTGTGTTTCTTCGTGGTTGCTCATGTTAAGAAGAGGAACAACCTGAATGTGGGCCAGGATGCTTCTGAGAGTGAAGAGAGACAGCCCCAGAACACAGAGCCTGTCCAGGTCACAGTAGGTGCGTGGCTGTCCTTCCTGTGCTTGTTCACGTCACTCTGACTGTAGCATCAAGGTTTCCCTGAGCTGCCCTGAGATCTGGCCTAGATTCTCTTTCTTCTTCTCTCTCTTTGTTTCTCTCTCTCTCTCTCTCTCTCACACACACACACACACACACACAGTGCTGCTGGTGTCATTAGCCCCATAAAGATCCCTGAGCACATCATTTCCCTCCTGAAATTCATTATTATCTAGTAAAAGCATTGGGGTGTTAAGTTGTGACCTTGACTGAGGTCACAGAGCAAGTAAAGAGGAAAGCGAGAGGAACCTTGAGGATAGCCTGGGAACCATCTGTCACCTAAGGGAACTGCCACGTGACCTAAGGGAACTGTCAAGTGACACTCTTTCACCTGTTACTCTCACACCAAGCACTCAGGGCACTTCTGGCTGTTGGAAACATGGGTTCTCATCGCTGGCTGTCCTTGACCGGCTGTTCTCAGAAGTCTTTACCCTTGCTGGGCCTGACTTCATCTATCTGTAAAATGACCACTGCATTTCTAAGACCCCTTTTGGCCTTCGTATCCTAGGATTCTGAGTCTGTCCCAAGTCTGTCGGTCTGCCGTGTTTTGAGAGAGTTTTCTGTACTGTTTTCTGCCTTGTTCTTCATTTTCTGTAACTTCATCCTTGGCTTTAGGGTCGGGGCAGAATTTGGAAGGAGCGGCATAGACGAGGAGGAAGTGTAACGGCACCTGTCGCTTCTTTTGCCCAGGGACCGCCTAGGGACCCCCCTGTGCCGCCCCGCGGCTCTGCAGAGGAGCCGGATCGCCGTGGCCCAGAGTCGGCTCCAGTATCAGTAGCTTCGGCCCCACTTCACACGGTCAAGGGAAAACCACCATCGCTGCTCACTTTTGCCAGTCACTCTTTTGTTTCAGTTTCCCGAGTTTGAAAGGATAAAGTTCTTTCCAGAAGGAGGAAGCATCAGGGAAGGAGGACGACCAGGGAGACGTTTCTGGTGGGCTGGGTTGTCCGTTGAGCTGGCGGTACTCGCGGTGGGATTTCCCTGGCTTGTGGGCCCTGCATGGCACGGGCCTCATCGAGGAAGGGCAGATGGCTTTACATACAATCCTTGTGTTTGGCAAGAGTCGAAGCTCCCAGCCTTCTTATTGGTGCATTTGTATGTGTGTGCTGACAACACCAATATTAGTTATATATTAATACTAGCTAACGCATAGATAGGCCTTGTTCTTGGGCCAAATACGTACCTACGTGTTTTGTGATGTGCTCTTCAAGGGCCTGTTGGGTGACCTTCATTCACGCCTGTAACAACCCACTCGGGCAGATACTCTTAGTGTCTTCACGTTAAAGATGAAGAAACTGAGGCGCAGGGGATCCCAAATAATTTGCCCACAGTCACCGACTAGCAAGAGGCGGAGCCAGGATCCTAACTGAGGCATGTGCTATGGCCCTCGCAGAGCCCCCTCCCTGGGCACTTGATGGAATTCCATTTCCACTGGTTTCATCTCTGGCCAAGGGTCCTGGGTAGCTGTCACGTGACACAAGGGCTCACCCAATACCATAGATGATCTCAGTCTTTCCCAGGAGTACAACAGGGTCCAAGAAAACACACTCATGAGACGCTCATGATCTCTTCCTTGGTTTGGAACACTTGGAGGTGTGCCCATTGGGTTTACTATCAGGGAGTTTGGAGGCCCAGGCTCCCTCCTGGTGGCTGTAATTGGAGTGTAGAAGGGAGCAGGGCTGGTGCTGGGGTACAGTGACTTCTGGGCAGTCTGTCCTGATGTCGGGACTGCATCATTTAAAATCTTTTCCATGTAACCCCGTTAAGTCCTATCAAGCCTGTGAAGATCTGGTACCCTAACTCCTTGTCTTTCTCGCCTCTGATATTAGGGATGGGTTTTATTTTTAGAAATCATGCTTTTAGCATGATTGATAAGACACCAGACATTGTCCCCCAATGGTCCGTTCTGGCTGATGAGGGAAATTGGGGTGATAAGAGGCAGTTTTTGGCAGTTCAGCTCTCCCCAGCTTGGAGGACAGAATTATCATGCATAAATGAAGACGCATGGTAGCTGCATTGCGGGCACACCTAGGGCTGGACTCTGGATGCACAACCCGGTGTGTGGTCAACTCGCAGAGGATGTTAAGTCCTGCAGGACGTAGAGGAAGGGGAAACCACAGGGGATGGGTCTTCTTTCTGGGGAGAACAGGAGGGCCGGGAGCTGAACTGGCGGAGGGATGGATAAGCCTCAGAGACAGCTGGAGGCTTTGAGCCCTTTTCTTGTCGGCTTTGATAGGTGAGTGGTCTGCTTAGAGGCTTATTCCCAGACCCCTCACTCTATAATGTGTAATTTAACCTACCTTCAACCTACTTTCCTCTGCCTTACCAAGACCTTCAGAAAAAATTAAATGAGAATCCCAAGACAACTGTTAGGCTTTTTCAAGTTTCAGCTGGCAGTGCAGATTTTAAGCTCGAATCACCATCTCCTTGTAGAAGGAAAGACGGAATTAATGCATTGTCTGCCAGGCTAAGTTAACTCTAGGGGAGGTGACCAAGGCAACAGGTGGAGTGTGGGACCACAGGCCAGACGGCCAGTTGGGAGTGTTCCCTTGGACATGCAGAGAGGTGCCCCTTGCTGGTGGGTGTGAAGAAAGCCCCTCTGAAGCTGTGTTACAGCCAAGAGAGCTTGTTTCGTGCTCAGCACCGTCTTTACCCTGAACCTGAACCCAATGCTCCCACCTGTCCTCCTCGGCAGGTACAGCTATGGCCTGCAATTGACAGATGTGGTGGCTGAGGCCTCGAGAGGGCACGCAACTTGTTCAGGGCCCCGCTGGGGTAGTTAACGAGAAAGTGGAACCCTGGTAGATTTAGCGAAGGCTGCAGCGACCTGGACAAGCATCGGATCTGCCGCTAGTGCAACCCGTCTCCTCCCTGCAGGGAAGTCAAGTCCTCGTTCCTCCTTCATCTTTCCTGAGCTGTCATCTAGTGCTGTTGGCCTATCAGAGGCCGCCCTCAGACCTCTTCCCTGTGATGCCGCCACATGTCTAGAATATTCTGGGCAACTCCTCTGGCGCATTCTACATGGGAATCGGGGTACGAATTAGAGCTTGCCTTTGGTCCCTAGTACTCCTCCCCAAAACACAGGGATGTGTTCTGGAGTGAACAGTAGCAACAGACATGCAAGCAATGCAAAAACAAACCAACAACGAAAAACTCGCAAGAGCATCAACCACAGCTGCAGAAATAGCGTTGAGGGTGGGTTGTTCTGTTGCTGCACTGTCATTTGTTCAGAGGCTGAAACTGCCTTTGATGAACAAAGGCACCTTCTCCACGTTTGGAGAATTCAAATTGCCAGTTGAAAACGAGAAAAGCTTCACAGCAGTAGACATCCCAGGGGAGGTCAGAGAGACTGTTAGCAAAAGCCTTAAAGGAATGCTTTAGCTCAGACTCGCTGGGGAACATGGGCCCACTATTTGTTTTTAATATGGTAAAACAGACATAATGTAAACTTTACAAATTTAATCATCAGCGACATTAAGAACATTCACCGTGTTGTACAATCACCACTATCAATTTCCAGAAGTTTTTCATGATTCTGAATGTCAACTCTGCCTCTATTAAACACTAACTCCGGCCGCCCCTGGCAACCTCTGCCATCTATCTCTGCAAATCTGACAGGCTCGCTTTTAAGTTCTGGAATTAGCACAGGTCACCTTGACCTTTGGGGCCAAATATAGAATTAATTTCGTTGGTTCTTGCTCTTTTGCTTGCATTTGTTACTTATCTGTCTCAACCAAATCTTGTGTTTCCTTAGGTGATGCCGTGATAATATTCCCACCCCCTCCACCACCTTATTTTCCTGAGACTTCAGCTTCTGCAGCCACTCGAGGTCCTGGGGCTGATGATTTGCTTCCAAACGAAAGTCCACCTTCATATTACAGTATTTTTAACCACGGGTAAGACTCTCCACGTGAACTTCAAGGGCAGGAACGCTGGGTCTTTTCAGGCCTGTGCCTCCATTCGGGCCAAATCTGCTTTAAGGCTGGGGTGCAGGTGTTTAACCATCCACGTATGAATGTCTTTTTTTGCTTATATTGGGTCAGCGTTATTACCTTAATATTCACAGTACCTTTTAGGAAACTTTGGGCTGTACACAAGTCAACAACGATAAAAGTGGTGATGCTGGGTTAACAGGAAGCCTTCCCCAGGCATTTCTGTGCTCCTAGCAGGGCCGATTCTCAAAATGCTGAGCAACCCGTCAGCCAGCTGAGCACTAGAAGCGAACTTGGGAGCCCCCGGCTCAGCCAGGCTTTGCTCCTTTAGATTGTGGGGAGGTGCGCGGGTCCCGGGGAGCTCCGGGAGGTACAGGGGGTTTCGCTAGCTATTGGGGGTACTTGAGTGACTGGCTGAAATCAGCCTGCACCCTGACTTGACCACGCTGAGCTTTTCCCCTTAATATTAATTTGCTCTCTGGGCCTCAGAGTCTTCTCAGATCGAATGAAGAGAAATACAAGAGTCACCTCCCCGACCCCCTTGCTTCCCACGTGCCACAAACTAGGAGGTGTGCCTGGGGTCAGATCAAACAGTGTAAATCTCAGGGCTTTGCCCGAGGTGACAGGAGCCGGGGACTGCTGTGGTTAGAAAGGGAGGGAATCTGGAGAGGGGGACGACAGTGAGGAAGAGCAGAGATCACGACGTCAAGGGTGAGTGACAGGGAACGCCCCTGACGGAAGAGGAGCTGGGTCAGGCGTTCATAGGCGGGGAGAAGATGGTGAGCTCGCAAGTGGTGGAGGGAGCACGAGGCGTGAGCCTCTGAGCTGGACCACGTGGGCGCATCAGGAGCGAGATGAGCCGCTGGGAGGTGCAATGGCTAAGAGGATGCTGGAACCGAGAGGGCAAGGCGTCAGATGTGGAGAGTCCACGGCGGGGATGGGAAGGCGTTCTTGGAAAGGCTGAGTGGGGCTGGAAAAGGCTCTACCTTCCCAAATGGAAACCAGGGCATAGGAAGGAAAGGAAAGATATGGCCAGTGCCACAGGGCAGAGTGGGAGGGATGTGCAGGACTCGGGGAAAACTGACTTTTGAGACCTTGAGACATGCATTTTTCGGAAGCAGTGAGAAGCAGGACCCGAGAGATGCTGGGGGCAGTGCTGCTTTACCTGGTCATTGATGTCTTAAGGCAGGTGTTCTTGTGCTTCAAACCAGGTGGTAGGCTGGAGACCCCACCAGCGGTGAAGGTAGGGGTTGCCCTGCGTGGATGAAAGGCATGTTAGGTTCTGGACATTTGAAGAACTCTATTAGTGAATGTTGGTATTCTTTTCTCCAATGATGAACTTCCCAGAGCCCTAAAATAAATGGTTATTACAACTGCTACTCAAAACTACTCCTGCTGCTGTTCCTATGCCAGAGTCTGGATTTTCTTTTCTTTTTTTTTTTTAATTTTTAGGGCCACATCTGAGGCATATGGAAGTTCCCAGGCTAGGGGTCCAGTTGGAGCTGCAGCTGCTGGCTTACACCACAGCCACAGCAACACCAGATCCAAGCCGTGTCTGTGACCTACACCACAGCTCATGGCAATGCCAGATCCTTAACTGACTGAGCAAGGCCAGGGATCGAACCCACGTCCTCCTGAATACTAGTTGGGCTCGTTACAGCTCAGCCACAATAGGAACTTCTGAGTCTGGCTTTTCTTAACATTACCTCATGACATAGCCGCTAAGAAGGTAGACACTGTCATCATCCCCATTTTACAGATGAGGAAACTGAGGCTTAGAGAGGTTAACTAACTTGCTGGGCATCACACAGCTGGAAAGCAGCAGAGAAGAAATGCAGAGATGCCGGTCTGCCCTTTGCTAGAGCCACTCCATCAACCAGTATGCTTTCCTGCCTCCCTTCGTTTTTGGCTGTAACGATTTAATTTTCTATTGGTATAAGCTTGTCTTCCTTCTGTTAACTGTCTCAGAAGATGAAGTAGTGGAGAAGAGTAACTGGGGGTGTGTGCATGTTCTTTTCAGAAGGCGTCTGTGTGTTTGTACTCTATGTCTTTTCAATGACAACAGGAGTGGTACAGTCTTAACGTTACAATTGACCCTAAGGACAGGAAGGGGTGAGAAGACAAAACGGAGTTCCTATCGTGGCTCAGCGGAAATGACTCTGACTAGCATCCATGAGGACGCAGGTTCGATCCCTGGCCTTGCTCAGTGGGTTAAAGGTCCAGCGTTGCTGTGGCTGTGGCCTAGGCCAGCGGCTACAGCTCCGATTCGACCCCTAGCCTGGGAACCTTCCTATGCCTCGGGGGCAGCCCTAAAAAGACCAAAAAAAAAAAAGTCAAAACGTATCTATGCAGAATAGAATATGGAAGAAATTACTCTGGAGACCTATCCAGGTGCTTCTAAATGCATCTAATTAAACATGGGAGGAGTTCCCGTCATGGCACAGTGGTTAACAAACCTGACTAGGAACCATGAGGTTGCGGGTTTGATCCCTGGCATCGCTCGGTGGGTTAAGGATCGGGCATTGCCATGAGCTGTGGTGTAGGTTGCACACACGGCTTGGATCCTGTGTTGCTGTGGCTGTGGTGTAGGCAGGGGGCTATAGCTCTGATTTGACCCCTAGCCTGGGAACCTCCATATGCCGCAGGTGCGGGCCTAGAAAAGGCAAAAAGACAAACAGAACAAAACAAAACAAAAACCTGGGAAAAGAACCTGGTACTTCAGGCGTGTGACGGATCCCCCTGCTCCCTTTCACGTTCTCTCTCCTTCTCTGTAGGACTCCGCCTCCTGAGAGCCAAGGTGAGACCTCTGGGAGAGACTGTGAATCTATATATACTATTTCTGGGACTGCTCCACCCCCTGAGACCTCACACACTCCCTATCTCTCATCCGAATTGCCTCCCAGATATGAAGAAAAAGAAACTGCTGCCACCACATCCTTGTCTCCATCTTCCGAGCCTTCCCCACCATGAACCATGGACTCCAGTTCAATTTTATATCGAATCAATCACTATTTTATTTAATTTGTTTTTTAATAATAAAAAAAAAAAGTACAATAGCATCGGCTACATCCCAGTGTCCTGGTACAGCATCAACCTTGCGGATTACCCGTGGCTGGGAACTTAAGCCGGTTCTCTCCTTGAGACCTGCTACTGTCAGAGGTCGGTGGGAGCATTTGTATTGGTGGGTGAAGAAACAAAAGCTCAGAGAGGCTGATGAACTTACTCAAGGTCACATGGCTTCTGAATGGTGAGGCTGGGTTTTGAACCCAACCACCTGGTTTCTAAAAGCCAAGTGCATGTCTCTACCCTGTGCTGCCAAAGGCCAGCCAAAAGCAGTGGTTAATGTTTAGCTTGGTCCATTGGGTTTCCAATGTTAATTACTTCAGGGGCGGAGGAACCAGATCAAGCTCCTCATTTCTTTATTTTTTCTTCCTCTTTTTTCCTTTCCTCTCCCTCTCCTCCTACTTCCTCCTCTTCCTATTTCTTTTTTATTTTGAAAGAAGGTAGTTAGAATAATTTGGTAATTGACGCTGGGCCAGTTACCAGCATGCTGATACCCTAAAGCCTCCTATGGTGTTGTGACACTTTTGGAGAAGAAATTTTTGGGGACATTTTGGTAACTAGATTCCCCTGGAGAGAGTCAGTAGGGATGTATCTTTTCTTTTTTTCTTTTCTTCCCTTTTCTCTTTTCTTTTCTTTTTTTTTTTTTTGTCTTTATAGGAGCATACCCGAGGCATTTGGAGGTTCCCAGGCTAGGGGTCTAATCAGAGCTGTAGCTGCCAGCCTGCACCACAGTCACAGCAACGCCAGATCCAAGCCACATCTGTGACCTACACCACGGCTCATGGCAACACCAGATCCTTAACCCACTGAGCGAGGCCAGGGATCAAACCTGTGACCTCATGGATGTCAGTCAGATTCACTTCCACCGAACCACAGTGGGAACTCTAAATTTGTCTTTCTGTGTTATAAGCTGCCCAACTGTCTAGACCACCAACTTTTATTCTTATCCGGCTACTGTTGAAGAAAAGCATTAGTATAGTCAGGTGCAATAGTAAATATTTACTTCTAGATATAAACCTTAAAAAATAGTCACTGCGTATTATCAGCTCGAGCTGGGAAAAACTGATTTTTAGAATCTGAGGTCTCTTAGGAACCTAGCATATTGGTAACAAAATTTGATGTAGCAAAAATGTGAACTTTTTATGCCTTTTACAGAAACCATAATCCCCATAAAAATCAGTATTATCCAGCATTTAAGTGCCTGAAGGCAGAACTGAAAGGGCGTTAATGCTCCAATAGTCTTACTGGGGTAATGACTGATTTCATGGGAATTGCCACCGCAATAAATCAGGGATAACAGTCTGTACCGGTCTATTTGTAAACCAACGTTTATTGGACTGAACTGCTCTTAAAATTCTGCTTTTTTTTCCCCCCGGAAGGTTAATTATTCACATTTTAAAATGAGAACAAAGAGTAGATTATCACCACTTCCTTCTGCTGTTATTGAAAAATGATTAAGCTGAAACTTCTAGGCAGAAATTCGTTTTGAACACTTACGACTTCTCATATATAATCAAGAGCTTTTTAAGGGCTCAGAGTTAGGGCTTGTAACTGGGCATTTTCCTTTTATATGCTAGTAAACTTCGACCGCAGTTAGAAATGCTTAGGGAGAGGTTTGACCTTCTGGTTGGGGAAGTCTGTTCTGCCTCCGTCAGTCTCCGCAGTATTCAGCCAAAGAGGGAACTGATGGAGCCGCGGCATCGAAAGGGGTCTCTAAGCATGAGAGGCTTATTGCGGGACCGAATCACAGGCAGCGGAGTCAGGACAGATCAAAGGAAGATGTATCCTTTGCCCATCAAGGTTCTGGCAAAGCTTGACAGCTTCTGGAAACCCATCCGGTGGGCTGTTACCTGTTTTCTTTCTCTTTTTCTTTGTATATGTTAACTTTTTTTTTGAGACGAAATTAATCATGTAATATTAACCATTTTCAGGGAAACAATTCAGTAGCATTTAGTACATTCACAAGGTTGTACTGCCGCCACCTCTATTAATTCCAAAATATTTTCATCCCCCCCAAATAAAACCATATACCCAGGAAGGAGTCGCTCCCCGCCCCCAGCAACCTCCAAGCTGCTTCTGTCTCTAGAGGTGACTTTTTCTGAGTATTTCATATACACTGGATCATACAATACGGGAACTTTTGTGTCTGCCTTCTTTCACGTAGCACACTATTTCTGAGATTCACCCGCACTGTAATATGGATCAGGACTTCCTGCCTTTTTGGAGCCGAATAATATTCCATTGCATGTATATTTCTAGTTTATTCACGATGGACATTTGGGTTGTGTCCACTTTCTGGCTGTTGTGACTAGTGCAGCTATGAACCTTCATGTACAAGTATTTGTTGGAGTACCTGTCTTCAATCTTTTGGGTAGATACCTAGAAATGAAATTGCCAGATCGTACGTGAGCTTCAAGTTTCTGAGGAACTGAACGCTGTTTTCCACAGCCTGCACCTTTTTTTGCCTACCAGCAAGGTATGAGAGTTCAATACTTTCACAACCTCACCTGCACTTATTTTCCATTATTGCTATTTATTGTCATCTTATTATGAAGTGGTATCTCATGACGGTTTTGATTTCATTTTCTCTCATGACTAATAATGATAAGCAGGTTTGCCTGTGTTTCTTGTTTTTGAACACCAAACATTATCATCAGGAGCATAAGAAATCTTACTCCAGACTTTCCTCCAGTGGCGTTGGGAGGTTTGATGTCCCCCCTTATAGAAAACAGTGGCACGACCTGTGACTTCAGGTGGGACCCCCCAGGGCAGGTGCTACCATGCTGCCTCTATACTATGAAAAGCCCTTCTTGTAAAGTCTTCTTCCTCCCCTGGGATCAGCTAAGGGGACTCACCCAGTCAACAAATCCTACTGAAATGGAAGGAATTTTTGACGAGGTAAGTTCTCTCCGGTGTTTCTGCACGCTGTGGAGGAATAAGGGCAGGCCAACGAAGCGGTTTTCAGAGGATGGAGGCTGAGGGAGACGGCAAGAAGGTGATCATCCAGTTTCCACCTCAGAGGCTGGAATGGGGTGAGGAGAAGGGCAGGAAGAGTTAAGATGGCCTCTGCGACAACCTCGTGTGACGTCACTGTTGGCCTTCCGGTATCGTTAAAACATAGAGGACTGGGGCCATGAGAGCGGAGGGTGCGGCCAGGAGGTCATTGCCTCAGGGCAGCTCAGAGGAAAGGAATGATCCAGAGATAAGACGTCAGCCTCAGAAGGTGGCCCTGGGTGAGCGGAGGAGGGATGGTGGTCTGGTTGGATCTGCAAGGACCCACGATGACAAGAACCAAGAAAATTATTGAAGGAGTTAACTTCCTGAGTCCCATTTCAGTCTAGCCTCATGCATCCAAATATCCAGGGGATAAAGTTTATCATCTGGGAATCTGGGAAACACTGCCTATGAGGACAGTAGAGGGAAACTGTGGGGGCACCACCTCGTGGGCTGGATAATCTCAGGTTATGAGCTCCTTGTTTGTGACTTCAAGGCCTTCTGGTGGGTCCTGTTTACAATCCCAGCCTGCGCTGAGGGTCCTTGAAGGGGAGGATGGGGGTTCACGGTCAGCCCCATGTAATGATGGGGCTTCGAAGGTTGCCCAGTCTTAGCCTTCTAGGCAGCTCTGCATGTGATTCATGAGAGAGTCCCAAGGGAGTGGGGAAACAAAGGCAGGGTCGTGTCACCTGCCCTTTCCTCCTGTATTTCCAGGCTGGGAACCCTGGACCGTTAATTAAGGAAAGCATGTGTGGTGTTGGAAGAGGCTGAGACTGCTACCTGTCTACAATGGGAAGGGGGCATCGGGGACATTTATCAGGATGAGGAAACGATAGCTGGGTTGAAATGGAACATGCTTGAGCGGTCCAAGTGGGTGGTAGTGTGACAACTGCCTCGGCCAGGGCTCCCCGTTCCCAGTGCCTCCCAGCCCTGGATGGACTGGTCAGCGTGGGGGTCTGTGCTCTGCCACTTGCCACCCTGGACACTGGAAACCCTGATCCCTGAGCCTCTGGTGTAGAAGATTCTCCAAAGGCGAGAGAAGTCGGGAAGCACACTGCAGGGGTGGTGACTGGGCCGGAGGGGTGAAATGTGCTCTGACTGTTGGTGGGCAACCATGCATGGTTGGTCTGCCTCATGCCATGAGCCCTCCTGGGATCTTGCATACCAGGCATTCCTGGAGTATCATGCATGCTGCCACCAACCTAAGTCCCCCAACAGGAACAAAGTGGAGGGCCTTGGTGCAGCTTTTGCTAGTAAGGAATGCTTTGGGGGGGGGGGGGGAGATGCCTGCTGAGTGAAGCATGTGATTGCCTGGAAATGTGCCTTGCTTCACGCAGCGGGGTGCCCGGACCCTCCGGCTGAGTGGGGCCGATGCTGGGAGACAAGGCGACTTCACGCCCTCCCTGGGGTAGCAGGGGAAAGCAGGGAGTTCGGCAGCAGTTTAACTGCTCTGTGTGTTCTCCCTGAGACTGCTCAGGCCTGAAGGGGCAGAAGCTGGGCAGGGTGGTTTAGCGGGCGTGGATGAGCCACCACTGCTGTCATGTGCCCGATCACTCATGGGACATCTCCTTAAAGGCCTTTGGACCAGAGAGTGGATTCCGCCTACAGGTGCTGGGGGTGCCAAGTGGCTTATTTATTAGGGGTTTTCACAAAGGCGGGGGTCTGTCTCTTCCGTGAGATGGAGGGGCAGGGACCCAGCATGATGGAGAGGCTTCCTCAAACTCAGGGTCCTGCTGGTGGCCCAGACCTCCCATAGGGAGTAGCTATTTCCTTATCTGTCAGGTCTCCTAGGCACCACCAGACTCCCTCTGGGGTTCCTGTCTTCTTTCAGGCCTTAGGCGTTAAGTTGGCTCTGAGATCTCTCCTTCCTCAGGCCCTGAAGCTCTGCTCTCCCAGCTTACTTGTCTGGCTGGAGTTGCCCTGTAGGAGCCTGCAGGGTGGGGGCCGGAGCACAGCTCTGCAGGGACTGGGACATGCTGACCTGCTTCCTGGCTGGGCTCCGTGACTCCTCCCCACTCTCTGTGAGCAGTAACAGTCGTTTATCGATCCCACGGTTGAATCTGGCAGAGCCGCATGAGGGCCTGTGTCCTTCACAGCTGTGCCCTGGGTGGGACCTTCCTACCTGGCTGGGTGTGGCCCTGGGCAGGTCACTGCGCGGCTCCGGGTCGGTCCATCTCCAAGCTGCCCTTGGGCTCTAGAAGGGAGCCAGAATCCTGCCCAGCTCTAGAAGGGTCTCCTCTTTCCAGAGGAGATTGCTGCCTTTGCAATTTTTTCTCTTTTGAGTTACACAGTTCAGTATTGCTACGGTTAACACTACCGAGTAAAAGATTTTTCTGAAGTTTTTAAATCCTGAAAATACATCTCGCTAAGCACATAGGTAAACGTAGAGTATTGTGTGGCGAGCCATTTAAATACCGGTTTTTCTTTGCTTTTGTATTACTGATCTGAGATAAAATTAGGATCGTTTATTCCTGTTTATATTAAGTGTTGAGATTAATTTGTTTTTAATTTAATTTTTGAACACATAAAACATATCCCATATGAAAAGGTACACTAGACAAGCCTTGGTTCCACTCCTTTCTCAGCTATTCTGTTCCACCTCCCCTTCATCATTATTTTTATTACTTTTCAGGTACGGCCTTCCAGTGTTTCCTTTTGGGTATATACATATATGCATACAGATACGTGCGTGTATATATATGTATAACTATGTATATATACGATATATCTATATACATATATATCTATATATTTTTATGCATATATACACATAATGTATATTTACATATATAAATACATATTGCAATATATATTCTAATATATAGTACATAATATTGCAGTATATACTAATATATAGAATGTAATATATAGCATATTTATTTATTTATTTACTCGTAAATGCTGCTCAGCACCTTGGTAATGAATATCTCTTGGAAATCACTCTCTAGATGAGATCTTTCTCAATTTCTTTTATATTAGCTGCACAGTACCTCAAATATCCCAGTTTGTTCAAACATTCCTCTGCTCACGGGCATTTCGGTTGTTTCTAATTTTTCAACATTACAAATAATGTCACAACGAATAAGCTTGTGCTTGATGTTGCTTTTTATTTGAGTAGATGCATCTTCAGGACAAAGTTCTAGCAATGACATCGCTGCATTGAAAGGTAAACGCGTATGTAATTTTTTTAGATACTGTGAATTTCTCCTCCATAAGCTGTGTGCCATTTTGCACTCGCATTAGCCACGTATGAAAGTGCCTATTTCCTTATAGCTTCATCACCACAGTGTGTTATCTAAATCCATCGTTTGGATTTTTGCTGATCTGCATTTCAGGACAGTTTTTTTTTTTTTTTTTCTTTTTGGGGCCGCACCCGCGGCATATAGACGTTTCCAGGCTAGGGGTTGAATCAGAGCTACAGCTGCTGGCCTGCGCCACAGCCACAGCAATGCCAGATCTGAGCCACATCTGCGACCTACACCACAGCTCACAGCAATGCCGGATCCTTAACCCACTGAGCAAGGCCAGGGATCAAACCCACAACCTCATGGTTCCTAGTCGGATTCATTAACCACTGTGCCACGACGGAAACTCCCAGGGCAGTTTTAATTTACATTTCTCCACCTATGAATGAGATTGAGAATCTTTTCTAAGGTTAAGAGCCTTTTGAATCTATTCTGTGAACTGTTTATATTCTTTGCTTATTATTCACTGACTTGTGGTTTAATTTTTTTTTTAATTTTTAACTCAAATCTTTCTTGATGCAAGCAGAGTAACTTTTCACTTGTACCTACCAGAAAGTAAGTAGGTACACAAAAATCAAACCAACAAGAAAACATCACAATACTGGACTTTTCTCCCTTACCCCTAAATTCACTCTAAACCAAAAAATACTGGTGATCCCTTAAATCTTAACCGTTCTTCATAGGTCCTATAGAGTTGACTAGAGTATTTCTGCACCAAAGAGAGCATTGTTTCGTTATTTTTCAAAATCATGGCCACTCAGCTGGTTTTGCTAGAATATGGCATTAATGAAACAAAAGTGGCAGTTTTGATACCCACATGTGCCGTTGGCTCTACACTGAAAAAAAGTTGTTCCTCAGCCAGAAGCACTGCTGCCCAGCTGCCTTCCATTCAGACGGAAGTCTCAAAAGAATATTCTGTGGGTAAGGAAGGGCCAATGGCGTCATCTCCAAACATGGTTCACCCAGGGGGTAGGTGACCCGGGTCCTGATTCTTTGGAGGCCTGGTATAGGTTTCTGCCTGGACGTTTCACCGTGAGGTCAGCAGCCAGTTGAGAAGATACATGTGTCCAACACGAAAGCATGCAGAGCCCCGCATGGTCATGTTCTCCAGCTGCCTCAGATGGAGCGGCAGATGGGGCCCCCTGGCACTGCCCCCGCAGTGGTCCTAAAACTATGTGTGATGTCCTTGTATTATTAATTACCTATTCTGCCAAACAATCCCCAAATGCAAAAAACATATGTTATCTCAGACATTTCTGTGGGTCATTCAGGAGCAGCTCAGTTGGGCTGTTCTGGTTTAAGGCCTCATGAGGTTGTGGTCAAGATGTTAGCCAGGGCCGCGGTCCTCTGACTTGACCTGATGGGGGCTGCGGAGCCCACTTCCGAGGTGGCCGCTCACAGGTGCCTGCAAGGTGATGCTGGCTGCTGGCAGGAGACCTCAGTTGTTTTCTGTGGGGACAGCCATAGAGCTGCTGGAGTGTCTTCACAAGACGATGCCTGGCTTCTCTCAGAGCAAGAGAGTTAAGACAAAGCAAGGGGAAAGTTGCAGTGCTTGTCAGAATTGAGTCTTGAGGTTGTCCATTATCATTTCCACTGCGTTCTCTTTGTTAGAACCAAGTCATTAAATCTGGCCCACACTCAAGGGTAGAGGAATTAACTTCTACCGTTTGAAGGGAGGAGTCCCAAAGAATTTGTGGCATATTTTGAAATCACCACAGTCCCTGAGGACAGGATGCTTTCTCTCTTATAACTGCAGGACTGCCTGACTCCTGGGCTGTCCCGTACGGCTACCTTTCTGGTAGACCAAATGGTAAATCAGAGGCAAACGCAGCCTCCTCCAAGGTGGATGGCTTCTCCGCTTAGGAAATGTCTTTCATCACAGCCTGCTTTCCTTTGGCTTCTTTTAACAATGGAACTAGTTAAAATGCAGACTTCTGGACCTCATCAAGAGCTTCTATTTCACTGAGTCTGAGAGGGTGGTGAAGCTGTATTTTTTCAACTACTTCAGATAAAGTGAGCCCTCCGGCTCTGGCTCAGAAAGATAGAGTGAGGCACTGGCTTTTCCAGTACTGTGTTTTTCAGTCATCCAACCACCCAGGGCAGATTCGACCACATCACTGTATCCCTCAGAGCACTTAACACCACACGTGGCTGAGGGTGAGCACATCATAGAACCTTGATGGATGGATGATGGATGGGTGAGTGAATGAATTCATCAGTCGACTTAGATGATGCTTTTTCAAAAGTTAATATTCCTAGCATTACCTAAGACATGGTTCTTGCCCCAAAATATTTAGCTTGATTCTCATGAAGCCTCTTGATCTAATTAACAGTTTACAGGATGAAGGAATGAACCTTAAGAAGATAACTAGATGAATCTAGAATTTGTGGAATTCAGTAAGATGACTGGCTTGGGCTCTCGAAAGAGTCTACATCATGGAGGAAAGATGGGCAGAGGTATTGTTCTAGATTAAAGGTTGCCAAACGATGATCAGCAGGTCAGTTGTCTATTTTTGTAAATAAAATTTTATTAGAACACAGTCACGCTTATTAAGCCTATGGATTGTCTATTGCTGTTTCTGTGCTACAATAACATATAATTGATTGCAACAGAAATGGAGTGGCCTGGAAACCTGAAGTATTTCCTCTCTTGCCCTTTGGAAAAAGTTTAGACCCTCATTCTAAATCAAAAGAGACCAATGACTCTTATGCTTTCACTGATGACAGAGTAAGCAGTACTGTCTAGCCATTCTGCTGTACACAATTAGAACACTGAATGAAATATATTAAATAATTGTTTTCAGACATTAAATAATTGGCACCACAGGACTGGACTCTCTGAGAGAAAGGAAACAAACAAAATGAGCCCTGCAATCATCTAGGCTTTCTACCAAGGCATTTGCTGGATCCCAACCCAGTAGGGCAGGCAGACTGAATACAGAGTTCTCAGTTAGCTGACCAGACAGACACCGAATGGCAAGGAGGGGGCGGATAGGCAGCTGGCATTTGCAGGACAGGGGAAGAAACTAAACAGAGAAGGAGTTTTAGGCCATGAGGTTCCCTTAGAATATTTGAGGCTAAATACTAAGCTGTGCATGTGTAGCAGGAGACACCACAAACTGGTTTAAAAAACAACCTACCAGGAAAGAAAGGTTACCAGGGAACTGTAAGGATAACTCCTAGGGCCCACAGTTGGGAGACGCTTGAGTTTTGACCAACCAGAATGGAAAAGGCTCGCTGAACACGGAAGGCTTTGCATAGACCTACCAGAGAGGTCATGTTTCAGGATTAGAGCTAATCTACTCTAGCTAAACCGCCACTACAAAGCTTAAAAATAAGTCTTGAAAAAAAAAAATCAAGTTAATCTATGTAGCAATTAACTGCCTGTGAAAACAAAACTTAACAGTCTCTAAAGGAAGACAACAGGAACTCCAGCAATAGTCATTTTTAAAAGCAGAAAATGGGAAGTTTATTATAAAATATATATGAAAAGGTAAAGGACCAGAAGACTCAAATTAATTTTGAAAAAGATCAAATGTGAAACACTGAATTCAAGACCTACTATAAAGTTATGGTAACCAAGACACTGACATAAGATAAATAATGAACTAGAATAGAGTCCAGAAGAAGATCCATAAGTATATGGTCAATGGATTTTTATTTTTTATTTTTTTGAAAAGGTGGAACTTGGTGGGGGAACCAGTCTTTTCAACAAACGGTGCTAGAACAACTGAATATACGTGTGAAAAGAAATCTTAACCCCTATCTCATACTACATATAAAAATCAACTCTAAATGGAGTCTAGGCCTATATGTAAAAACTAAAACAACAAAACTTTTAGAATAACACATAGAACAACCCTGGGGTAGGCAAAGATTTCTTAGACAGGATATGAAAAAGCACCAATCTTAAAAGAAAATATTGATAAACTGGATTTCATCAAAATTAAAGGTTTCTTCTCTTCAAAAGACACCACCAAAAAATAAAAAGTCAAGTCCCCAACTAGAAGAAAATATTTATAATACATAAACCTGGCAAAGGACCCATATGTACAAGTCAATAATAAAAGTACAGCTCAATTTTTTAAAAGGGCAAATATTTGAACACGCACATCTCACACACACACACACACACACACAATATATATATATATGCAATAGGCACATGAAAAGAGGTACAACATCTCTAGTTATGAGGGGCATGTAAATTAAAACCACACTGAGATACAACTACACACCCAGTAAAATGGAAAAAAAGTAAAAAGATTGATAATATAAGCATTGGTGAAGATGTGGAGAAAATACTCTCATACATTCCTGGTAAGAATGTAAAATGTTACAAACACTTTGAAAAGACAGCTTGGCAGTTTCTTATAAAGTTAAACACACACTTCTTGTATACTCCAGTAATTTTACATCTAGATTTTTACCCAAGAGAAATGAAAACACACAAAAAAACAGCTATATATGAATGCTCATAGTAGCTTGAATCCCAATAGCTTAAAACTGAAAGCAATCCAGATGCTCATTAAGGGGTGAATGATAAACAAACTGGTATATTCATACAATGGAATATTACTCAGCAATAAAAAGGGAACAACTACTCATAGGTGCATCAACATGGGTGAATCTCAAAAATACGCTTAGCAAAAGAAGCCATCCACACAAGAAATACACTGTATTATTTGATTTGTGAAGTTCTCAGCCAGGCAAAGCTAACTATAGTCATAAAAAGCAAACCGGTGGTTGCCTGAGGCAGGGGGTATAGGGGTGAATGGTTGCAAAGACGGGAGGAGGGAACATTTTCTATATTTTGGTGGTTGTTGAAAGGGTGGTTGTTGAAAGGTACTCAGCAAAACATTTTAAATGGATGCATTAAAATTAACTGCTAAATTTATTTTGGTAAACCATTGCCAATACACTAAAGAGAAATAATAACCAAATGCAATGTGTGAATCCTGATTTGGTGAAAACAAAGCTCTAAAATACATTTTTAAGATGACTGAGAAACTTTGACTACGGCTTGCTTGTTAGATAACGTTATGGAATGATTGTTAATAGTCTTAGGTGTGATAACGCCATTGTGATTGAATAGAAGCATGTCCTCACTCTTAGGAGATACACGCTGAAGTATTTAGGATTGAAACGTCATGATGTCCGCAACTTTCTTTCAATGATTCAATAAGAACAAAAATATGTATACAAATACAGAGATGAAAGAAATCTGGCAGATATTAATACTTGTTGAGAAGATGAAGAGCACGTGGAGTTTCACCGTACTTTCAACCTTTCCGACTTTTCAACATTTTCCACCAACTTTTAATAATAATAATAACAGTTATTATTATTATTATTACTGAGGGGAAGAAAAGTTAACATCCAGGTGCTATGCTTCCCCGGAAGTCCACAAATTCTTCTTTAGAGAAGGACGTTTATGAAGACACCGCTAGTGTCATAATTTACTCCAAATTCTAAGTGCTCGTTTTTTGAACAGAATCCCAGAAACAAAGCGCATTACCTTACCTGATTGCAGCTCTGCTGACTTTTCTGGCTCTCCTGGCAGCTTGCTGAGCCGGGGAAGGTCTCAAAACATGTGTGAGGGACGCGAGGGCCGGGGCCACTTCTCTGCTGTCCTTGGTAGGAGGGGGGTGAAGGGTTAACTAGTGACCCACCCCTGCACTGCTGAACCGTTTTCTGAGCCCCCACAGGCGTTCCCTGGCTGAACTCTGCTCGACAAACGAGGTCTCAGAGAAAACGCACACGAAAAACACAGGGCAGAAGACCCTGTTTGCTAAACAGTGAAAACCAGGTTTATGCGGGGCACCTTGCAAAAGGCTACGTACTCTTACAAAAGGCTTGTTTTAACATAAAGATGTCTCTCCTTAAACTGGTGCCCAGAGCCTTGTGTAGGTGAGGTCTTGGAACTGGGGAGGGGGAGGTAGGAAGTCCACAGCTCTTCCTCAGGAAGATGCAAGTAGGGGGCGGGGCCAGGAAAGGGAGGAGTCGGGGGCGGAAAGGGACTAGTCGAGGGGC
>PVHT020004019.1:4109890-4165295 GCA_004024745.2 Catagonus wagneri
CCCCCGCCCCCCACCTCCCCTCCCCTCCCCTCCTCAGTCCTCTCTCTCCCGCCTCCCGTCCTGTGTTCTCCATTCCTGTGACCCCTTGTCTCCAACAGGCAACCACATCAATATGAAAGATACTTATATAGGTTTGTATAGGCTTGAATAGGTTTGTAGTTTTGTAAGATCCGAGTATGGTTTCGAGTACGGATTTTAAATTTTCATAGATTACTTTGTGCTACAGATGTCATCTCATTCTTACCTTTTTTTTTTTTTAATCTGCACCATTTGCTGCGTGTTGGTCTCTAAAGCGTCTTCACAGTGACATTGGATGAACCTTGCTGAGTACCGCAGGATGCTCTGTTATCCAGAATTCTAGCTAACCGGAATCAAGTTATCAGTGGGCTCTCTAGAGGGACAGAAAGAAGGACAGAGTATCTTTCATCACCACCCCCCCCCCCCCGCAAACTGTACAGTTCGGTCTGCATGAAGGGGACCAAACGGATTAATATGCAGAGCACATTACTGGGAATAAATGAAGTTCTAGACGGCAAGAGCGATTATAAATGCGTCTCTGGGCCTCTGACACTGAACTATGAAGCCTTCCGCACGCCTCCCAGATCCTCCAGACTCTGCTCGCCTGTCCCGTGAGGCTGATGGGCGTTTTCCTAGGGCAGCCGGGCAGAGGGGTCCCCTGGATCTGGCTCCCAGCTCACCAGGGACAGAAAAGTAAGGCAGCTGCCTAAGACCTCAGCCAGAGACGGGCCTCCGGATATCCGTAAGCTCTTTCTAGGCGACGAGAACCCGGCTGGCATCCTGCCTGGAGAGCTGCTGTGGTTATTAGTGGCTGCTAGCAGAGCCCTGTCTCGCAGGCTGAGCTGCTCTCTTGGTGGCATTGAGGCCGCAGGAGCCATGTGGTGCCCGGGACGAGGCTGCAGGTGGGGAGCAGCTGCGGGGAGCAGCCCGGCATGTCACCGCCCACGCCTCCGCCTGGAGACTGGATTCCATTTCAGGCAGCAGCCATTCACCCTGGGTGGCCTCTGCCTTTCCTCCCATGTCAGCACCACAGAGAACCATCCAGAGGGCTGACGAGAGCCTAGTTCCCCTTGGAGGAAACAGGGCCTCTCCTGTCTCCCAGGCTTCTGGCTCCTCAAGGTCTTCCTCTCCACTCTGGCCTCTCAGCAGGCTCGGCAGGATCTCAGGAGCCTTGGCTGATGAGGGCTTGAAGGTCAGGGTGGGTCATGGGATTGGGGGGTGCCTTGAGATCCGGCAGGTGACACACTTTCTAGCCTAAATTTATACAGAGGCACATCTTGACTGTATTCCATGCTGAACTATTCCTGCTCCTCTGAAGATACAAAAACAACAAAAACAGCAAAATGCAAAACCCCAAATAAACAAACATATAAGCAGGCGCGCACACAGAAAGACCTCTTGTTTCCAGCCCCTCTCCAGATTTCGGCTGATTCTACATTGAGAAGCGGTCTCCACCGTGTGTTTCGCAGCTGCCCAGAGGAGATAAACGCAGCCCCAGGATTACGTACGCACTTTACCTACCGGTCTTCCTTTGCAGTAATAGGACTTATACCGACTCTAAGAATCAGAGAAGGTTCACCTTGGTCTTCAGGCCTAAGAACAGCTAATCCTTAGAACCCAGGCAATGGCTTCAGGGCCTCCTGACCAGGGCCTGGGTGCTCCAGCCTGACCAGAACCCTAGGTTCTCAAGCAGCCAAGGAGATTGTTTCAAGAAAGCGGCAAGGTAATCATGGTAGCCGGTGGTCGCTGAGCTTACCATGTAACATTCTCTTTCTATATCATCTCACTTGATCCTCTTACCCTTATGAAGTAGGTACTGTTATTAGCCTCTTTTATAAATGAGGAAACTGAGGCTCCAAAAATTTAAGTAGCTGATCAGCTGCATATTGAGTAATTGGTGGAGCCAGATTTTGATCACAGAAAAGACCCCAGAGCCTAAAGCATTACATGTGTACAAGCTCAAGCATTATACATGTACAAGCTCACACACCTACACAGGCACGTGGTGGTGTATGCACGTGCTCTTTGGTGTACACAGTGTGATCATTGTAATAATAGTCACAGAATCATAGATTAGTGCACGTGGAAGTTGCCTTAGAGATGACCTGTCTGGCCCCTCTCTGACTTCTGATTTCTACAAAAATGGAAAATGGGGACTTGCCTTAGAGAAATAGTTTTCTTTTTTTTTAAACAGCCATATCTGCAGCATATGGAAGTTCCCAGGCTAGGGGTTGAATCGGAGCTGCAGCTGCCAGTCTACACCACAGCTCACGGCAGTGCTGGATCCTTAACCCACTGAGCGGGGCCAGGAACCGAACCAGCATCCTCAGGACTATGTCAGGCTCGTTACTATTGATCCACAATAGGAACTTCTGCAAAATAGTTCTTAATTGAGTGAGCACCAGAATCACCCCGTTAAAACACAGCTCTCTGGAGTTCCCTTCGTGGCTCAGTGGTTAACGAATCCGACTAGGAACCATGAGGTTGTGGGTTTGATCCCTGGCCTTGCTCAGGGGGTTAAGGATCTGGCGTTGCCGTGAGCTGTGGTGTAGGTCACAGACACAGCTTGGATCCTGCGTTGCTGTGGCTGTGGCGAAGGCCGGCAGCTACAGCTCCAGTTAGACCCCTAGCCTGGGAACCTCCATATGCCGCAGGTGAGGCTCTAGATAAGGCAAAAAGACAAAAAAAAACAGCTCTCTGAATCCCAACTCCAGAACATCCAATTCAGTAGTTTTGAGGTGGGGCCCAAAGTGTGCATTTCTGACAAGGTCTCAGGTGATGCTGATGGTGCTGGTCCTGCTGGGGCGGCACTGTGAGAACACTGCATGAGAGCACACGGGACTCAGTACGGACCACGAGACCCACTGTCATGCTGTTAACTTATACTTTCTTAACAATGTTGAGGAAACCTAGACAACGCTCACCCAACAGGGCCATTTTTGCTGGATCACTTGTTCCTACTCTGCGGCTCCTAGCAACTAAACCAGAATGCGGTAGGAAGAATTCTTCAAAAGCCCTACCTACCCTCCAAGAAGGATCCCACACCCTTAGTCCCCGAACCTGTGAATAGGAGAGCAGTCCTGTGATTATGTTAGCTTATACGGCACAACCCACCTAAAAAGGGATTATCTGAGTGGGTGTTATTTAATCACACGTGTCTTTCAAAGCAGAGAATTTTCTGTGGCTGTGGCAGCAGAAGAAAAAGGCAGAAGGAGGGAGAATAGGAGTCAGAGAGATTCCTAGTCTGAGAACGCTGCAAAGTGCCGTAGATGTTGTGATGACTGAGAGGACCCAAGAGAAGGAACTCGGAAGCAGAAAGCGACCTCCAGCAAGGAGGCGGGTCCTCACTCCTGCACCTGCACAGGGTAGAGTTTGCCAACAACCTGAAGGAACATGGAACAAATTCTTCCCCGAACCCCCAGGTAAGATGATGTTTGACCTACTTTTCTCTGATGGTTCCTGTAACCAGTACACAAATGCCTGAGTTCAGAAGGGAGCTGCTGCGGGGCACAGACCCACCCCATCTGGAGATCCTCAGACCACGAGCTGGTCCCCTGAGGCTTGCCTTATTGTTTGCCAAAAAGGTCAGTGGCTCTGACCTGAATTCCAGCCCCAACAAGGTAACACTCAGTTCGGTCAGAAAAAGAATCTAAAAGTTGCTGGAGAGAACCCCTGAGGACCGCCTGCTCCAGCAACCCTCGCAGAGAGCCTGGCCCAAGAAGCCAGGAAATAGCCCATCAGCATGTGTCTACCCTTCATGGAAGAGCCTGTTAAATACAGTTTAGGAAAATAGATTGTCCTCCTGCGCTTCCACTGGTCAGATAACATACTTCCCTCTTTCTCTCTCTTTTTTTGGCCACACCCACAGCATGTGGAAATTCCCGGGCCAGGGATCAAACCCACCTCACAGCAGTGACCTGAGCCACAGTAGTGGCAATGCTGGATCCTTAATCTGCTGAGCCACCAGGGAACTCCAATACTTTCCTGTTTCTGAGATCAACCATCTGTAAAGACGTCTCTCACCAGGATGTTAGGAAGCTCAAGCAAGAGGATGGGATAAATGCAAGGAGTCTCTATGGCAATGACCTCAGCCTCCCAGAGACTCCTGTTATTCTTATCACAAAGTAAAATATATGGGGACCTGTTTGATTGTCAACATGGTAGAGCATACTAACGATAGTACAACTATGACTCAACCACTGTGTCTTTTTATTGTAAAAGATGAATATAACTCTCTACTGCCGTAGATGTAATTCAAGTCAATAAGACAGGTCCTACTGTCAAAATTCCTCTAAATACCTCCGACAGACACCTGACATTCACTGAAGTGCAGACTCACCTCTCAGGGTTGTGGTTCCACATCTTCCATCCTTACTGCGTGTTGATGCCCTTGCCACAAGTCCTTATGAGGGTGCAGCCCAGTAGCACAGGCAGCCTTGCTCCTGCGCCCTGAAGTCTGCAACCTTGACCCTCTGCAGGCACAGAACTGGCTGGAGCATGGCTTTTGGACACTAGCCATCTCTCTCCACGATAACTGCCTGATTTCCCTGCTCTGGCCCTAATGATAGGCATGTCCCGGAAGAATTACCTGCCTGTGTAGGACACCAGGACCAATCTAGAGCCTGGACTTCCAAGCAGGGTCAGGAGCTTGTGGGTTCTGACCCTGGTTTCTTCTCACAGCAGCTGGAGGCAGAGTTGAGCCCGTGAGCTGGTTTCCTTGAGAACCCAGTCATGCCCTCCAAACCTTCTCTGATTTTGTTGATCTTCTCGCTGTTGCGAGATGATGGTGGCCATTGATTTGGGGCTACTGTGCAGAGTAGAGTGTCCAGCCCCCTTCCTGCTGCTCTGCTGTTCTCCCCCAACTCCCCTGTCCCCCCTCTCCCCCCAACCCCAGTGTGCTAGGGGTGGGAAAGCCACACTGTGTCATTTCTTACCAAATGTTTGCAAAAAAATTCTTTCTGAATTTTGGAAGTCTTAAAGGGTTTTGAGACATATATTTGAAAGCAAAACTAGTAGACTGCTGTTTTTCCATATTGTCCAAGCTCATGGCTTTGCTGTGTTTTCTTTTGCCTTTTATGTGCTTTGAGTGGTTGACATATTTGGCACTTTTTTATTATTAACCAACTGGTGGTATTTCATCTACAGTCAAATCAAAGTGACTATGGCCCACACTGCTGTAAAAACAGGTTAAACTGCAGGATCGAAGCCTGAGCAGCTAGACTGTTGTCATTTTACCAAACTCTTTCAAAAAAAGGCATTTGATATCTCTCTCTCTCTCTTTCTCTCTCTCTCTCTCTCACACACACACACACACACAGCAATTTACTTCCCACCACAATGTGTTCAGTCAAATGTTTTGTTAACAAATATGCCACTGTATTTAGTTTCACGTCCCAGAAGAGTTCTCTGATAAGCTCTGAAAACACTGCTTCTGTGGTTTTAGGGTCACTTTTCATTTACCTCTTTGAACTGTCATCATTTCAAAATTATAATTTTTAACTAGGAGTGTGGACTGGTGGTTAAAAATCAAAGTTTGATGTTTAAGTCTGAAAAACAATGGAAATAAGCAAGAAACTCAGGACAAATAAGAGCCTGACTGTTACTGGTAACTACAACAGAGTTGCACATGGAGGTCTCATTAGAATTTGACAGTAAAGAAGGATAAAGTTACTAACCAGCTGTAAGTGAACGGGTGGACAAACACGCCTGATTTGAAATCTTGGGGCACACTTTCATGTTTACATGGATCAAAATCCAAGCAGTAGCACAGAGTACACAGTGAAAAGGCTGTGGAAGACTGTATTTTCCAGAGTGGCAATACTATCTCCGAGCCCACGTGCTCTTCTGCACCGTGACCTTGACCTTCTTCCCTTAGAGAGGAAGAATTAATTATCTTCCTTTTGTATCTGGGTTGACTTAGTGACTTGCTTGAGCAATAGAATGAAATGGAAGTGATATTCTGGGACTTCCAAAGCTAGGTCACAGGACGCCTTGCAACTTTGACCTGGGACTCCTGGAACCCTCTCTCCCCTCACTCACAGGATACTCCCTCTTGAAACCCAGTCACCATGCTAGGAGAAATCACATGGAAAAGCCACAAGTAGGAGCTCTGGTAGACAACCCCCACTGAACTCCAAGAAACACCCAGAACTCTCAGCCATGTGAGTGAAGCATCTTGGGGTCCAACTCAGTTGGACTTAACCGATGACTATAACCCTAGCTGACTGTCCAGCAAAACTCAACACAAAACTTAAGCCTTTGTGTTTTAAGCCACAAAGGTTGGGAATAGTTTGTTATATGCCAGAGACATTGTCCCAATTCTCTTCCCCAATTTATTATGTATTGTTTCAGTGATATATGTACATATATTCAATGACAAGTGTACCTTGCTTTCCATGTAAATGGTAACAGAGTGAATACACCCTTTGTTTTGCTTTTTTTTTTCAATCAACAATAAATCTTAGAGATTACCTGATATCTGTCCTATAGAGCTGCCTTGCTCTTAAACAGTGGCAGGGTACCCCATTGTTTATCACTCTCCTTTATTTATCCAGTCCACTATTGATGGACATTTATTTTTCCAAAGACAATGCTTTGTTGTCTATTATGCTAAAATGCTCTTTTGTGCAGGTGTCTAAAGTATGTATGCAGGTTACATTCCTATAATGCAATTCGACTTGATAGTAGATGCATTTTTTTTTTGCTTTTTCCCTTTTTTTCTTTCCTAGGGCCGCACCCATGGCATATGGAGGTTCCCAGGCTAGGGGTCTAATCAGAGCTGTAGCCACCGGCCTACGCCACAGCCACAGCAATGATGCAGGATCCAAGCCCCATCCGCAAACTACACCACATCTCACAGCAATGCAGGATCCTTAACCCACTGAGTAAGACCAGGGACCAAACCTGCAACCTCATGACTGATAATAGATGCATTTTAAATTTTAATTGATATTGTCACTGTTGACCCCCCAGCAGTCTGACACCAGCTCTGGGACCTGAAACCACAGAACCTAGAACCTCACTCAGCCTGCCAGTGGGCTGCCAAACCCCAGGACCTGGCTTCAGCCATCAGTGGGTGGGTACCAGTCCCAGGATCTCCTGGACCCTAGTCCCCCCTACCAGTGAGTGGACATTGGCTCCAGGACCACTACAGTCTCTCAGCCTGTCTTATCAGGACTCAGCCAACACACCAGCAGGCCAGTACCAGCCCCAAGATCTCTAGTGCCCTGGTTCTGCCCACCAGCAGGCCAGCACCAGCTCTGAGATACCTTGGATACCTCAACCAGTGATCCTGGGATGCAGCCCCCTTCACAAGTGGGCCAGTACCAGGCTTGGGACACTCTGGAGCCTAGCTGTGTCAGGAACTGGCCCCATCCCCGCAGGCTGACACTTAGAGTCTGGGAATGCTGGCCACACAACTACCCACCCCAGAACCCAGCTCTGCTCACCACTGATCTAGAACTAGCCCCAGGACCTCTTGAAGTACCACAGCCAGTCTCCTTGTGACTCAGCCCTGCCAACCAGCAGCTCAAAGCCTCAAACCAAAGCAAGGCCAGAGGCCAGCCACACCTACCAAACTGCCCACAGTAGTGAGCCCACTGTAACAGAAAGACCCAGGCAGCCTACATACAGGGTATCCCTAAGGCATGCTGCTTTGGTGACCAGAGGGGAGTGCACTGCTGGGATGTGTAGGATGTCTCCTACAAAAAGCCACTTCTCCAAGGTTGAAAATGTAACCAACCTACCAGATACACAGAAATAACAACAGCAAATTGGGCAAAATCAGGTGACAGAAGAACATGTTCCAAATGAAGGAAGAAGAAAAACTCCAGAAGAACCAGTTGAAGTGGAGAGAGGCAATCTACCCAATAAAGAGTTCAAGGTAATGATCATGAAGACGACCAAAGAATTTGGGAGAAAAATGGATGAACATGGTGAGAAGTTTTACAAAGAGCTAGAAGACATAAAGAAGAACCAAAAAGAGCTGGAATACAATAACTGAAATGAAAAAAAATACACTAGACGGGAGCTCCCATTGTGGCTCATCAGGTTAAGGACCAGACATAGTCTCCATGAGGATGTAGTTTTGATCCCTGGTCTCACTCAGTGGGTTAAGGATCCAACATTGCCACAAGCTGTGAGCATAGGTCACAGATGTGGTTCAGATCCTGTGTTGCTGTGGCTATGTCATAGGCCTGAAGGTCCATCTCCGATTTGACCCCTGGCCTGGGAACTTCCATATGCCACAGGTGAAGCCTTAAAAAATCAAATCAAAACAAAACAAACAAACAAAACCAAAAAAAAAAAAAAAACACTAGAAAGAATCAAGGATAGATTAAATAGTACAAAGAATGGGTCGGCAAGCTGAAAGAGTAGCAGAAATCACAGAAGATGCACAGAAAAAAGAAATGAGGACAATTTAAGAGAACTCTGGGATAACATCAAGTATACTATATTCACATTATAGGTGTCCCAGATGGACAAGAGAGAGAAAAAGAGGCATAGAACACATTTGAACACATTATAGCTTAATAGCTGAAAAATTCCCTAAACTGGGAAAGGAGACATCCAAGTCCAGGTCTCAAAGAGAGTCTAGAACAGGATCCACTCAGAAGGCACTAACATCAAAACACACTGTAAAGAGATGGCAAAATTAAAGATAAAGAGAGAATGTTAAAAGCAGTAGGGAAAAGCAACAAGTTATGTACAAGGGAACTCCCGTTTGGCTGTCAGCTTGACTTTTCAGCAGAAACTCTGCAGGTCAGAAGGGAGTGACACACTGTATTTAAAGTGATGAAAGGGAAAAACCTACAACCACAAATATTCTACCTGGCAAGGTTCTCATTCAGATTTGATGGAGAGATCAGAAGTTTTATAGATGAGCAAAAGATAAAGAGTTCACCAAACCAGCTTTACAAGAAGGGTTAAAGGGACTTCACTAAGTGAAAAAGAAAAGGTCACAACTAGAAATATGAAAATTACAAAAGGAAAAAGCTCATTGGTAAAGAGAAATACACAGTAAAGGTGGTAAATCAATTATGTACAGAGCTGCTAGGAAATTTAATAGACAAAAGCAGTAAACTCATATATACCTGCAATAAGTAGTTAAGGGATACACAAAAACAAAAAGGTGCAAACTATGGTGTCGACACAGTAATCATTATGGGGGAGTAAAAATGCAGGATTGTTAAAATGTGTTTGAAATTAAGAGCTCGACAACTTAACACAACAAAAAGGTCAGCAACTTAAAATAATCATATAGATAAATCTACATATAAATATCATGGTAACCACAAACCAAAAATCCATAATGGATACATATACAAAAAAGAGAAAGGAATCCAAACATAACACTAAATATAGGCATCAAATCATAAGGGAAGAGAAAAAAATAAGGAACCAAAGAGAATTTTAAAAAGCAACCCTCAAACAATTAACAAAATGGCAATAAGTACTTATTTGTCAGTAATGACTTCAAATATAAATGAACTAATGCTCCAATCAAAAGACACAGAGTGACTGAATGGATACAAAAACCAGGTATTTGACATGTGGAATCTTTTTTAAAATGATAGAAATGAATTTATTTACAACACAGAAATAGACTCACAGACATAGAAAACAAACTTCTCGTTATCAAAAGGAAAGGGTCGGGGATATATTAGGAACTTGGATTAACAGATAGACATTTTGTATAAAAGATATTACACTTTGTATAAAAATGAAGGTCAAACTATATAGCACAAGGAAACTACATTCAATATCTTATAATAATCTATAATGGAGAAGAATCTGAATTATATATATCTAAATCACTTTGCTATACACCAGAAACTAACACTGTAAATGAACTATACTTAATAAAAAAATTAAAAAATAGAGAGGGCCTAAATAATTCCAGATATGAAAAAGTAGAAGTTACGACTGAAACCACAGAAATACAAAGGGTCGTAAGAACCTACTTTGAACAACAATATGCCATTAAAATTAATAACCTTGAAGAAACAGACAAACCCCTAGAAATATACAATCTCCCAAGGTTGAACTAGGAAGAAACAGAAAATATGAACAAACTAATTACCAGTAATAAATTTGAATCAGTAATAATAATAAAAACCCTCCCAACAAACAAAATTACAGAACTGGATGGCCTCACAGGTGAATTCTACCAAACATTTAGAGAAGAGTCAGCACTTGTCTTTCTTAAACTATTCCAAAAATTTGCAGAAGAAGGACTGCTTCTGAACTCATTCTATGAGATCAGCATCACCCTGATACCAAATATGTCACAAAAAAAGGAAATTACAGGTCATTACTGATGAATATATATGCAAATATCCTCAACAAAATATTAGCAAACTGAATCCAACAATACATTAAAAGGACATACATCATGATCAAATGAGTCTTACCCCTGGGATGCAAGGATGATTCAATATCTATAAATCAATCAGTGTGATATACCACATTAACAAATAGAATAAAAATAATATGATCATCTCAATAAATGCAGACAAAGCTTTTGACAAAATTCAACCTCCAGTTATATATAAAAAAATAACTCTCTGCAAAATCAGTATAGAGGGAACATACCTCAATATAATAAAAGCCACATACAATAAGCCCACAGCTAACATCATACTCAGCAGTGAAAAGCTAAAGCATTTCCTCTAAGGAACAAGGCAAGGATGCCCACTGCTGCTACTTTTATTCAACATAGTATTGGATGTCCTAGGCATAGCAATCACATAAGAAAAAGAGATAAATCCAAACAGGAACAGAAGAAGTAAAACTGTCACTCTTTGCAGATGACATAATATTACACATAGACAATACTAAAGACACTACCAAAAAACTGCTAGAACTCATCAATGAATTGGTAAAGTTGCAGATACAAAATCAATATACAGAAATCTGAATTTCTATACACCACCAGCAAACTATCAGAAAGAGAAAGTTATTTATTTATTTATTTATTGTCTTTTTAGGGCCACACCCATGGCATATGGAAATTCCCAGGCTAGCGGCAGAATTGGTGCTGCAGCTGCCAGCCTACACACGCCACAGACATAGCAACACAGGATATGAGCCCTGTCTGTGACCTACAACACAGCTCACAGCAACGCCAGATCCTTCCACTGAGCGAGGCCAGGGATCAAACTTGTGTCCTCATGGATACTAGTTGGATTTGTTACCACTGAGCCACAATGGGAACTCCAGAAAGAGAAATTAAGGATTTACAATTACATCAAAAAGAATGAAATACATAGGAATAAATCTAATTAAGGGGTTAAAAGACCTTATTCAGAAAACTATGCAACCTTGATAAAAGACACTGAAGATAATGCAAATAGAAAGATATACCATGTTTATGGATTAGAAGAATCAATGCTGTCAAAATGACCATACTACCCAAAGTAATCTACAGATTTAATTCAATCCCTGTCAGAATACCAATGGAATTTTTCACAGTACTAGAACAAATAATTAAAACTTGGATGATAGTACACACACAAAAAAAAAACCCCAAATAGCCAAAGAAATCTTGAGAAAGAAGAACAGAGATGGAGATATCACACTCCCTAACTTCAGACTATACTACAAAGCCACAGTCATCAAAACAGTCTAGTACCAGAACAAAAACAGACACATGGGTCAATGGAAAAGAATAGAAAGCTCAGAAATAAACACACATGCTTGTGGTCACTTAGTCTCTGACAACGTAGGCAAGAATATACAATGGAGAAAAGACAGTCCTTTCAGTAAGCAGTGCTGGCAAAACTGGACAGCTACATGTAAAAAATGAAATTAGAACATTTTCTCACACCATGTACAAAAATACAATCAAAACAGATTAAAGACCTAGTTAGACCAGAAACTATAAAATTCCTAGAAGAAAACGTAGGAAGAACACCTTGACAAAAATCATAGCAATATTTTTTTTAATGTGTCTCTTAAGGCAAAGGAAACAAAATCAAAAATAAACAAATTAAACTTAAAAGCTTTTGCACAGCGAAGGAAACCACCAACAAAACAAAAAGACAACCTACTAATTGAGAGGAAATATTTACAAATTATATGGCCAAAAAGGGGTTAATGTTCAAAATATATGCAGTTCATACAACTCAATGTCGAAAACCAAAAACCCCGACTTTAAAAAGGGAAGAAGACCTGAACAGATATTCTTCCAAATGGCACACGGCCAACACACACATGAAGAGATGCTCAACATTGCTAACCATCAGAGAAATGCAAATCAAAACCACAATAAGGGGAAGTTCCTGTGTGGCACAGCGGGTTAAAGATCTGGTGTTGCCCCAGCTGTGGTGCAGACCACAACTGTGGCTCAAGGTCAATCCAGACCCAGGAACTTTTATAGGCCTCAGATGTGGCAAACAAACAAACAAACAAACAAACAAACAAAAAACCCACAATGTATTATCGCCTCACACCTGTCAGAATGGCTATTATCAGAAAGACCACAAATAACAAAGGTTACTGAGGGTGTGGAGAAAAGAGAATTCTCTTACACTTTGATAGGAATGTAAATTGGTCCAGCCACTGTGGAGGTTCCTCAAAAAGCTAAAAAGAGAACTACCATATGATTTAACAATTCCACTTCTAGGTTTATATCTGAAGAAAGCGGAAAACACTAATTCAAAAAGATATGTGCACAAAACAGAAACAGACACACAGGCATAGACAGCAAATTTATTGTCCCCAAAGAGAAAAGGGAAGATGGGGAAGGAATAAATTAGGAGTAAATATACAAACTTCTATACATAGAATAGATAAGGAAGAAGGATTTACTGTATAGCACAGGGAACAATAGTCAATATATATATTTTTTTCTTTTTAGGGCTGCACCTATGTTATATGGAGGTTCCCAGGCTAGGGGTCAAATTGGAGCTACAGAGGCCGGCCTATGCCATAACCACAGCAACTCAGGATCTGAGCTGAGTGTGCGACCTGCACCACAGCCCGTGGCAACGCCGATCCTTAACCCACTGAGAGAGGCCAGAGATTGAACCCGCAACCTCATGGTTACTAGTCAGATTTGTTTCCACAACAGGAACTCCAGCAGCATTATTTACAACAGCCAAGATGTAGAAATGTAGAAGCAAGCTAAGTGTCCATGAAGAGATGAAAACAGATAATGATGTGATTATCACATGTGTGTGAATAGATATGTATTCACACACATATACATAGACACAATGGAATATTACTCAGCCATAAAAAAGAATGAAAATTTGCCATTTGTAACAACATGGATGGACTTGGAGGGTATTATGCTTAGCAAAATACATCAGACAAAGACAAATACTGTACATTATCACATATATGGAATCTAAAAAGCAAAGCAAGTGAATGGATATGGCAAAACAGAAACAAACTCACAGATATTGAGAACAAACCAGTGGTTACCAGAAAGGAGAGGGAAGGAGGAAGAAGGAAGAAGGAAGGGGCCAGACAGCGGTAGAGGATTAAGAGGAACAAACTACTATGTATAAAATAAGCTACAAGGATATATTGTACGGTACAGGAAATACAGCCAATATTTTATGACTTGAAAAGGAGTACGGTCTATAAAATTTTGAATCGTTTTGTTGTAACCTTGAAACTAACATTGTAAATCAACTATATACTTGAATAAAAAATAAAATAAGGCATAACTAGAGTTTCCTGACTTGTCTGCTCTGAAAACCATTCCGGTTTTGCATTCAGGGGCTGTTTGGAAGAAGGTCTTCTCTTTCAGTGTTCCCAGTTGTCATCTTAATTGTCAAAGGATGTAGCGATAGACAAATGGGAAGCATAAGCTGAGTGATTTCGAAGAACAATTTCGACAGCCTAGCTCTTTCTAAATGCCAGGGACCGTTTCAACTGTTAACTCGGGGGCTAAGACCCTGAAAATAACATCAGGCTAGCTGACCAGAATGGTCATGATTAAAGAGAAAAGCTGGTTCCCTGGACTCTGATCTAGCCAGTGGGAAAGGGGGCAGGCCTCTCCTATTGCAACACCTCTTCCTCCTTGCTGTTCAAGGACACACGCAGGGAGGTACCTGATGGGGTCACCTGCTTGCTTTCCCATCTGTTTGGCAGTGAAGTTGAAGATCACAAGCCTTGTCCCGCAGCAGGGCGAGTGCCATTCTGGGCGGAAAAAAGCCGGCCCTCGGTCTCCCAGGAGCACTCGGGATTAACTCGGAGTGGGGTTTTCAAGGATTCCTGATGATAAGAACCACCTGGGCCACTTAGGCTCCCTTGGAAATGCTGGTTCTGCTGAGCTGAGTTGGGAACTCAGATGCTGTTGTTTAAAAATACGGGCTGGGTGATTTTTATCATCAGGGAAGTTTGGGAAGCCCTGCCTGAGGGCAAGAGGGCAGCTCTTTTTCTGGACCTTGAGCTCACGCCCACAAAAGAGAGCCAATATAATATTTAACCACTGAAGAGGGACAGCTGTTTGGAGAAGATCTGTCCAGGAAAGAAAGAAGGCTACAGTTACTATTTGGTGGAGGAGGAAATTCGTGGAGCTGCTCTGAAAGTCTCTGGTTAGGAATGACAAAGTCATGCCGCTGAAGGGCAAGTTGTCTTCTCTAAATCAGCTTGGGTTTGGTAGCAAAACACAGCAGGCCTGAAAATGCAGCTTAAAAAAAAAAAAAAAGGAGTTCCTATCATGGCTCAGGGGAAACGAATCCGACTAGCATTCATGAGGACCCAGGTTCGATCCCTGGCCTCGCTCAGTGGGTTAAGGATCCGTCATTGCCGTGAGCTGTGGTGTAGGTCGCAGGCACGACTCAGATCCTGCGTTGCTGTGGCTGTGGTGTAGGCCGGCAGCTACAGCTCCAATTGGACCCCTAGCTTGGGAAGCTCCATGTGTCGTGGGTACAGTCCTAAAAAGACAAAAAAAGAAAGAAAGAAAAAGAAAATACAGCTGTTCACTTCGCTGTGGAAACCGGGAACTGTGCTGCCACTACCGAGCAAGGGTCTGACGTGCGGGTTCCTGAGACCCCAGGGTCATACCTGACGCTCTGCCGATGAGACTGTGCATGGAAAGGCTTCTAGGGGAATCTCCTCTCCCACTGCTGGAATTATTCCCCAAGTGCTGAAAGCGAGGGCACTTGGGGCTCGGCCAGGAAAGAGCAGGACCTCAGGGCTTGGCAAGAGTTGCTGTGAAAATTTCAGCATCACCCCAGCTAGAGATTCCTGAGGCGGGAAGGAAAACACAGACAATGAGGCAGGTCCCTGCCTATTGCTAGTGAGCTGACCCAGCAGGAAAGTTGGGTGTGGCAGAAACATCAAGGGCCCCTGCACGGCCAGAGGCCCTGGAGGTCTCCTGCCATTTCTACAATCTCGGTCCTGGTGGGATACGCAAAGAGAGCTTTGGAACAGCGCCGGAATTGTCTAGAAAAGTGTCTCCTGGCACTTCAGATGGGTTCAGCAAATACTTTTGAATGAGTGAATGAATGAACGTGGAAGAGAGAGTGTTTGTCACTGAACTGCAGATCAGCAGACGCTGTTGACCACCTATGAGAACATTTCAGGCTTCATTTCTCAGACCTTTATTCCTCTAAACAAAGTTCAGGCCTCCGCACGTTCTACTCTGTTAACCACAAAAGCCCAAAGTTCTTCCATAACTAATCCGAACCTGCGAGCCCTCCGCTCTGCTCTCACGAGCTCTCACAAGCCCTTCTCCCCTGCAAGACGCGTGAGGACGATGGAGCTGGGCCACAACCGCGTGGAGGACTTCCCTCTCAATGTGTTTTCCGTCACCCCTTACACGCCCAGTACCGCTGACATCCAGGTATCGGATGACGACAAGGCGGGGGCCACCTTGCTCTTCTCGGGCATCTTCCTGGGCCTGGTGGGGATCACGTTCACCATCATGGGCTGGATCAAATACCAAGGAGTCACCCACTTTGAATGGACCCAGCTCCTGGGACCCATCCTGCTGTCGGTGGGGGTCACGTTCATCCTGATTGCCGTGTGCAAGTTCAGAATGCTCTCCTGCCAGTTGTGCAAAGAGAGCGAGGAGAGGGTCCCGGACTTGGAGCAGACGGCCGGAGGACAATCGTTTGTTTTCACTGGTATCAACCAACCCATCACCTTCCACGGGGCCACCGTGGTGCAATATATCCCCCCTCCTTACGGCTCCCAAGAACCCCTGGGGATGACCGCCGCCTACCTGCAGCCGGTGGTGAACCCGTGCCATCTCGTCGCGCCCGGAGGGCTGGCGGCCACCATGCCGAGCCCACCCCAGTACTATACCATTTACCCTCCAGAGAACGCTGCCTTCGTCGGCGACCAGGACTACCCTTCCTTCGTGGACGCCGGAGATGACAGGTACGGCGTGCGCCGTGGGGACGCTCCCCTTCCAGCCCATCGCGGTCCATCTGCGGCTGTGTTTGCAGGCGAGGCAGGTGGTGGGAGGAGGCAAATCTCCATGTGGCCCGTCGTCAGGGCGGTGGCAGTGGTTCGAGAGGTGCTGTGGGCTCTAACACGTCTTGTGCTCTCTGCTCCCCTTTCAGGTCCAGCCTTGATGCTCAGCAGCTAGAAGCACAGCTGGGAGACGAGGATTCCGCCAGTTTCTCTCCTCCCCCCTATGAGGAAATATGCTCCCTCCCCCGCTAGAGAGCGTTCTATGCCCGTGACCTTCGGAAGTGAGCCGGCAGAGGAGCCCGGGCTGCCGGACAGACGCCATTCGGGGTGGGGGGAGGGGAAGTGGGAGGTCGAGTCTCTCTGATGGGTAAAAATTAGGCTGCGGTAGGGAAATTCCCTCCCAGGAGAGCTAGAAATACCCTGCCTAGGGTTTGGGATCAGGAATTTCACCTACTTAATCCTCCACTCACCCCGTTTCCCACTGGAAGGCACTGGTGTCTTAATTTGAGCTTCAGCAGCCAAGGGAAAAGTCACTTACTGCTGTGACTTTGGGAGTTTCCACAGTAGTGCGAGGACCGGGTGGGAAGGAAACGGGGAAGAGAAAACAGGCTCAACTGGAGATTTCCCAGGGCCTGTTCTCAGCCCCCAAAGGGGATTTGCATATTTAAAAGCACTTGGTTGCCATGCTGTGTCCTTGGAGGACTCTGGGTATCTTACGGTCTACTAAATAAATACTAAAAGAATAAATAATAATACAATGGAATAAAATAATGTCTCCTGTTAGAATAGTATCAGATAGTTGGCTAAAACATGCAAAATAAATTATAATAGGACAATGATGTCAATTAATCCTTAAGTTATCACTGGGTCACAGCGACCCTTGGTGGTTGACATTCTCTTCATCAAGGTTGAAACTAGATCCGCGGAGGGATCTGTGCTGGGCCCAAGGGCCAAGAGGACCTGGGCACCTCCCTACATACAGATGAGATTTGTTGACCTACTTCCGTGTCACCACCTGGAAAATCAAGAATCCAAAAGCCATCTTTATGGTCAAGATAAAAGATAAGCTCACCTTCTTTATTTAAAAAAAAAAAAACCAAAAAAATCCAACTTGGTGCCCTTTATCTCCCCAAGTCTGGGCTGTGTAATAAACAACCAGAAGAGACTCATAGACTCTAGCAGAGAAAGGTAAAACCATCGGGGTTTAAAAGAAAGCATTTTCCATAGGCTACAAAAATAAGGGTGGCTCATGGCAAGGAACATAGGATTTAGCAGTTCTTTAAAGTTTTGTGCTGTGTTTGTCTGTGGGGCGATTTTTACTAATCTTTATTCAAAGTATCCAGTGTTCCAAGGATATAATTAAAATAAGTCCCTCACATTATTACTGTGATTTGTATGATATCTTATGAACATAACCTCTTTATATGAGAATTCGTTTGCATGTTTGATGATAGAAGGCAATTGAAAAATATAGTTCTGTTTATAGAAACTAGCTTTGCACTCAAGGTATTCATGAAATACTGGACTCCTGGCCGAGGGCCATCAGTTCTGGGGAGGAAGCCTGGTGACAAGACACAGTTGAGCATCACCGGAGGCTCGCCCACCGGCAGCGCCTGACCACCTGCCTCCCTCAGCCCATTCCCTCCTCATCTTCACCCACCCCACGGCTTGATGTTCCCAAATTTCGGTTCCCATGAGCATCAAGGGTCACCCAGAAGGGAAAGAGATGTTGGGACAGGACATCCGCGAATGGAAGGTGGGAGGGGAGGAGAGCCAATCACCTTGGTGATGCCCGGAGTCTGACATTCAGGGAAGTGGCCTTGAGGGGTTTTGTTTGTTTGTTTGTTTGTTTTTTAGTTCCAGGCAGCAGTCATTCAGCACAACTGCCCCTGATGCAAATCAGGAAAGGTGGGAGTTCCCGTCGTGGCGCAGCGGTTAATGAATCCGACTAGGAACCATGAGGTTGCGGGTTCGATCCCTGACCTTGCTCAGTGGGTTAAGGATCCGGCGTTGCCGTGAGCTGTGGTGTAGGTCGCAGACGCGGCTCGGATCCTGCGTTGCTGTGGCTGTGGCGAAGGCCGGCGGCTACAGCTCCTGTTAGACCCCCAGCCTGGGAACCTCCACATGCCACAGTTGTGGCCCTAAAATGACAAAAGGCAAAAAAAAAAAACAACCAAACCAGGAAAGGTGTAACACAGAGGTCATTTATGCTTCTGGAGACAGTGCGTCAGAACAGATGGCTCAAGGTGGGAGGTGGGGCTCAGAAAATAGGAATTCAGCATTTATTTATTGAGTTTCTCCTCTGTGTCAAGACCCGGGCCATCAAGTGGGGATATAACAGTGAAAAGCCAAACCCAGAGAAGAGCAGATATGACTTCACTTTGGTGGAATTTCTAGTCTAGAGAGGAGACTGATATTGGTCACTTATTCCCTGACACCCAAGGGGTCCTGGAGCATAGAGAGGGGTCTGCCTTAGTCGGGAGGGTCCCTTGGGGAAGGGAAGTCAGGGCCACTGCCCTGCACAACCCCAGGAGCACTGTTAATGGACAGCCATGGCCCTGGGCTCTCCACACCTCTGAGGACTGCAAGAGCTAAAACAACAGTAGCCAATACTGAACAAAGGTGTGTGTGTGTGGGGGGGGTTGGGGTGGGGCGTAGACTGGCAGGATCCCAGAGGGGGGGGGCAGTATTAGGAGGCACTTTGTATAAACATTTTTGTTTTTTTTTTTGTCTTTTGTCTTTTTAGGACCTTACCCACAGCATATGGAGGTTCCCCAGCTAGGGGTCAAATCGGAGCTACAGCTGCCGGCATACGCCACAGCCATAGCAACATGGGATCTGAGCCACATCTGCAACCTACACCACAGCTCATGGCAACACCGGATCCTTAACCCACTGAGCGAGGCCAGGGATCGAACCCTCACAGTTCCTAATCGGATTCGTTTCCACTGTGCCACAATGGGAACTCCTGTATAAATATTTTTATTCCACTGCTGCTGCACCCCTCAAGCAGATCTGCCTTCCAGGACCTGGGAAATTTTACCTACCAACCCTCTAGCTTTGAGACACCCCCGCCCCCCAAGGCTCTCTTTCTGTCCTCACTTTGAAGTTGCAGGGGCCAACATGACAGGCAGGCCACTGAGTGGCCCCGGGACTCTGACACCAGGTCTTTGTGGGTCTCCCGGACCACTGAGAACACACTCCTGGCAGAGTTTCGGGTTGTCCGGATATTCGCCTGCCTTCGTTCTCTCTCTCAGTATCTTATCAGGGCTGAATGGAGAACTGTCATCTGGGGACACTGCGCTGGAGTCTGTCTGGTCCTGGCTGTGCCACCCACCCTGAGATGACTGGTGTGGAATCTGGCCCAGGCTTTAGACACAGGCTCAAAAGGCCGGTGTCCAGGCCAGAACCCATGGGGCCTTGTCATCTTGCCAAACATCTTAGTCTGTGTCTGCAGAGCAATTGGGAAGCCATTGAAGTGATTTTTTTTTCTTCCTTTTTTTTTTAGGGCTGCACCCGTGGCATATGGAATTTCCCAGGCCAGGGGTCTAATTGGAGCCGCAGCTGCCAGCCTATACCACAGCCACAGCAACGCCAGATCTGAGCCACATCTGAGACCTACACAGCTCACGGTAATGCCAGATCCTTAACCCACTGAGTGGGGCCAGGGATCGAACCCACATTCTCATGGGTATTAATCAGGTTCTTAACCCACTGAGCCACAAGAGGAACTCCCATTGAAGTGTTTTAAGGAGGAGCAATCACTAACGAGCAAGTGCAGTCTGATTCTGAGCACTTGATGATTAGGGAGAAATCCAGAGGCATGTAGGGTGTGATGCTGACCTTGACGGTGAGGTCCAGATCTCAGTGACCAGAGCCCCGGAAGAATTCCCTCTCCTGCACCCTCAGTCTTTGCTGAGCCGTTGTGGCTGGTGATCTACACGTCAACCACAATAAAGCTAAAAGCTCTTATTAATCAAAGGAGACAGGTTCCTTAAGAACTTATCATCTCTCAGGAACCAGTTTGGGTTGGGTCTTTGGGCTGGAGGTACCAATGACGGCTGGTGACCTTGATGGGACAGGAAAGGACCATCCAGGCCTGGGAGATGAGGCCCTGGCACTGAGGAGACATTTCTGCAAAGCTCTTAGCCTTCCTTCTTGTCTTGGGATGCTCTAGTGGGCAGGGGGCGTCTGCAGGGCCCCGGGAGGTAGGTGACCTGCCGAGACTGCAGTTCTGTCCCCTTTTCCTCCACTGAGCCAGGCACAGCACCCATGCCTCAAGTGTCTCTGCTCCAGAACGGCCCTTTAAATGTGCTCCCCAGCTTTTAAGGGGGCTGAGGGTTACGGTACAAAAATAAACCTCTTATTGGTGATGAGCTGGCCCTGTTTCAGCTTCTGATCTCTGAGGCTCCTCATGGGCCTTGTTAACTACTAGGTCAGTGGAGAGGGCTGAGCTGGGCGACTGGCGTTTCGCCCCTAAACAGAAGCCCCTCATGGTGGTTGGTAGACTCCTTCTTACCAACCCAGAGAAGAGAGGCGGGGCAGCAGAGTTCTCAGTAGTGTCCTCAGCTGTCTACAACCAGGCACGGTTGGCGGAGACGGCAAGGGCCTCATGCAAAGTTCAGTTCCTGTTGAGTAATAAGCGTGGAACGAATAAATGAACTTTCCTTAGAAAAATATTTACAATATGTACTTAGATTTAAAAACAGCAGGCTACATCATAAAGAGTATAAGCCTTGTTTTCCATCTGAAAACACGCAGAATACTAGGGCGTCAATGGCCATTGTCTCCATGCAGGACAGAGGGGATCATGCATTTCCCAGCTACCATTTTGTTTCTGGTGTTTTCTGGCTTTTCTGGGATAAAACGGTGCTTTTAGAATTGGGAAACAAATAAAATGAACCTCATTTTATTGAAAAAAATAAATGAAGAACATTTCAAATCAATAATAATAGACCACTCTAGTTCAGCTTAGCTCTCTTTTTTTTTGATTATGAAAAATTTCCAATAAATACAAGAGTAGAAAGAATAGTATATGAACCCCCATGAGCTATTACCTGCCCTCAACTCATGGCCGATATTATTTCATTTATTCCCCCACCCACAACCGCCCCCTCCCCACAAGTGGATTTTTTTAAAAAGTGAATCCAAACCATCAAATCATTTCATCCTAGAATATTTCATTGTATGGCTTTAAAAGATAAAGACTTCAAAAAAGACAACACTACCATTACACTCCCCAAATGTATAATCATTCCTTAATCTCATCAAATACTTAATCTTTAACTTCAATTTTCTCTATTTCATTTTTTACCTCTTTGAATCAGTATCCAGATGAGATTGGCTTTTTGCTAAATGGATCCTAAATTTCTCTCTATATTACATGATATTTAGAGGAGATTTGGGGACACAGGGAGCTATCAAACTATTCATAGTAGCAGATTCATATTTACTAAATTTCACTTTCCAAACAAAAATATTTTAAAAGATTTTTTGCATTATATTTCCCTCTTTGTTCCCTGAAACTCTAGGATTTTCCTGGTATTGGAAACTTATTTTTTCCACTTTTAGCATATTGTAGATTTTCTAAATAGTCCTAGAAAAAAATTTACATGAAAAGGAAAACAAGATCTTTGAGTGTTGGAGAAATAGCCGCTGCGGAGCAGTTTCAATAATGTCAAAAAATGGATAACCGTCAGCATTTTGGGCTTGGTTGGTGAAAATTTTTAGGAAAAAAAAAAGGCCTTTCCCCCAGAGACCATAAAAACTCCTTTGACCATTTCAAAAGTGGGAACCAGGGTCTCCTCTTTAAGAAATAAAACCTCTTGCTGTACATTAAAATATCACCTGGTACAAGTGAAGTCACTGAAGTTATTGACTGTGGGCCTTTCACCAATGAGTTCTTAATGCTCAAATTAAAAACAAATATATTTTCTGGACGTGCCTACAGCTCTTCCTTTGAAGACAGATGTGCGTGCCTGCGTGTGTATGTGTGTGTGTGTGTGTTCACCTACACTTTCTTATTATAGAACGTGATTTATGGATTTCTTGCCCATTCGCTACTTGTAAATCATCCCGAGTTTTATGTCCTAAGCAGTCAGCAGTTGGTTATAAAATCAACAGAGAGCAGTACTAAATAAACCTTTACTGGCTCGCTCTTAAGAATTGATGACAAATCAGAAAGTGAAGACAACTCCGCGGGAATGATTCTCACCTGCCTCTGGGACACCACAAAGGTCTCAGATATGGGAATTTTGTCTTGAGCTTTTAGGAAGATTAATAACCAGATGAACTGGGAAGGAAACCGGTTTTCTGGGTTCCAGAAGTTTCCTTATAACAAAGAATGTCCTCCAGCACAAAAACCTACACGTGTAAATCATAGACACAAATATGTATGTTGGAGTCTGCTTACACACAAGGGGCTGGAACTGAAGCTTATGTGATTTTCCTGTTCCAAACTTCCCTTCATTTAAAAGAACACTTTTTTTGTTAAAGGGGCTGTGTATATGTGTATTCTTTTTTAAATATATAGAGTATCTCTTGAAGAAGACATAAGAACTGGTAATAATCATGGCCAGGGTAGAGAATGAGAGACTTATTGTTCACTTTACTTCATGATAATTAATGAATTTTTTTACCATATTCATATATTGTCTGTTCATAAAATTATTTTTAGAATATAGAAGAGAAGCAAATGCTCTGTCTCCATGTATTTGTTTTTCTTTTTTTTTTTTTTTTTTTGCTTTTTAGGGCCACACCCATGGCATACAGAGGCTCCCAGGCTAGGGGTCTAATCGGAGCTGTAGCCGCCGGCCTACGCCACAGCCACAGCAACGCGGGATCCTTAATCCACTGAGCAAGGCCAGGGATCGAACCCACAACCTCTTGGTTCCTAGTTGGATTCATTTCCATTGTGCCACGACGAGAACTCCTCTCCGTGTACTTTTACTGCTAACCTCCTCTTCTTGCGTCCTAGAGTAAATGATTTTCATTGCCACTGCTGCTTATATAGGTAACAAATGCACACACATAGGACACATAGAAACCAATGTGGTACGTTTATATACATCTATGTGGACACAAATGCAAAGCAGTGTGAATAACACTTTTACATGGACACGCACACATAAGGTGTCTGGGGAGAGAAGAGGGTTTTCAAGGTATATGTGGAAGAATTTTCACATATATATGTGGTTGCTGAAGTCCTCGCCTGGCGAGGTGAACCATCCAATGTCAGCATAACAGCCGCACACAGTCACGGACCTGATTCCACCAGGTGCTCCCTTTGAGGGTGTTTCTCAACCCAGCCTCCACCTCCACCTTCGCACTTGGAAAAACTGGACACAGCAGGCAGCAATTCACTTAGCAAAGAGCCACCACCTTTGCGCCTTCAGAGGTGAAACTGAGCAACCTCAGTAGACTGATCCCTCATCAGAAGGAGCTACGGGCGTCGGGGCACTGCTCCCCCTCCAGGCGGTGTGAGAGGGAACCGCAGCAGCTGCCCTGCCCTCCCCTCCCGGTACCTCTGGGCCTGTGGGGCAGGTCTGACCCCACTTCAGCCAGGAAGGACTCCCCGGTCCCTCCAGGGCCTGAATAGGAGCCCCATAAACACGCCTGGAATTTTTCAGAAGGCAAACAGGCAGTAAAGGGCTAACAGAAAGCTCTCTCTACGAAGCTCCTAGTGGACAGGTTTGACTAGTGTGTCTATGCCTCATTAGAGCCCCTCACAGGCCAGGCGTGGGGGTGCTCACCCTTGGGGGGTCACCTTTCTGGTCCCTGCGCTCAAGTGACCCCCTCAGCTGACTTCCCAGCCTGCTCTGTGGTCCTGGACGGCCCGTGGCAGGAGGCACCGTCATTATTCACTTCTGCATTTGGCAGACGTGTCCTCAAAACTGAACAAAGCGAGCTTGTCACTTCAAGGGAACTAACTGACAGTGTTTGCTGCCAACAACAACATCCAGCCTTTCAAGGGAAAACTAGAATTTCTGAAAACTTCTAGTTGTCACCATGAGCTTGACAACGTCTCCCAAGGGGGGCTTTTACTTTGATAGCAGTATCAATATTTTAAAATGCAATTTTTAAAAATGTATACCGTGGTGTGTGTCACCATCTGAAAGGTCTGCATAACTTGGTGAAGGAATGTTTTCCATGTGATCACGACATGACATTATGAAATCATGTGTGGGGAAAAATGCATTCAGTGTGCAAGACAGACCAATGGATTTTAGTGTAACAGAGAACAAGATGCTCATGAATACAACTTCAGATTCCACGTTGCAACTGGCCTTTCAGAAATTACCATTCGTATTTTGGTTTAGTATCCAAGAGGAATACCCACAATTATGTGAAGAACCCTTTAAAATACTTCTGTATCTTCCAACTATACATCTGCGTGAGACCAGATTCTTTTCATACAATTCAACCAAAACAACATATGGTGATGGATACAGAAGCATATGTGATATAAGAGTCTGACTGTCTTCTGTGAAGTCAGATATTAAAGAAAGTTGCAAAGATGGAAAAAAAATCCCTTTTTTTTTTTTTGCTTTGGAAAAATATGTTATTTAAAATGGAAAGGGCTTATAATTGTAATTTTTTTTTAAAGCTGCACCCATGGCATATGGAAGTTTGCAGGCTAGACGTCAAATCAGAGCTGTAGCTGCCAGCCTATACCACAGCCACAGCAATGCAAGAGCCTTAACCCACTGAGTGAGGCCAGGGATCGAACCTGAGTCCTCATGGATACTAGTTGGATTCCTTTCTGTTGAGCCACAGACTCCTATAATTGTAATTTTTATGTTTTAATTTTTTGAAGGTCCTGGGGCCATTTTCCTTTTTTTCTAGCTTTATGGGGTATAATTGATAAATAAAATTGTAGGATATTTAAGGTGTACAGTGTGATGGTTTGATATGGGTATTGTACTTTTTAAATGAATAAACAAATATTTTATCTTTTTTTGGTTTTAATCACTAATATGGTAAATGGTAAATACTAATAGATATTATTTAAACAAAAGTTCTTTGGGTTCCTCAATAAATTTTACAGGTATAAAAGGTTTTCAAGACCACAAAGGTCGAGAGCTGTTGGTCTGTATTATGGGGGGAACAGAGAGAAGTGGCAATGTAGCCACACCTCCCAGCCTCCTTTGCAGCCAAGTTTGGCCACGCGACTAAGCTCTGGCTCACTGGATGTAAGCAGAAGTTTTTGGAAGGGGCTTCCACACAGACTGCCTGGAGAAAAGATAGCTGGGGGGGTGGGGGGATTCCTTTTTTGACTTTTTCCTAGTTCTGTTTTTCTTCTTTGAAGAAAACAACTCATATATGATCAAAGAAGCTTCAGCAACTGCCCTGAACCATGAGGTGACCTTAAGGAGGGAGGCTCCTTGTTACAAAGATGAGGCAGAAAGAAGAAGGCAGAGTCCAGGTCGTGGCTCAGTGGTAACGAACCCAACTAGTATCCATGAGGATGTGGGTTCGATCCCTGGCCTCGCTCAGTGGGTTAAGGATCTGGCATTCCTGTGAGCTGTGGTGTAGGTCACAGACATGGCTCGGATCCCACGTTGCTGTGGCTGTGGCGTAGGCTAGCAGCTGTAGCTCCGATTCAACCCCCGGCCTGGGAACTTCCATATGCTGTGGGTGTGGCCCTAAAAGCCAAAAGAAGGAAGGAAGGAAGGAAAGAAGGAAGGAAGGAAGGAAGGAAGGAAGGAAGGAAGGAAGGAAGGAAGGCTGGATCCCCAATGACCAAGATGCTGCCTAACTGTCTACTTCAGAGTTCTTTTAAATGAGAGAGAAATAAACCTTGACCTATTGTTTAAGCCACTATTATTTTGGTTTTTCTGTTCCAGGAAGTGGAACCTAATTCTACTCCCTTTCGTGCTACGACCAGCTACGAAGGACCCATCATTATGTGAATCATATAATCATTTCATAGGTATTTCTAGGATGGGGTTTTGGTCCAAGGTCGACCACTGTCTTAAGGCGTGATGTTGAAAAAGCATTATTCAGGGTTAGTGCTCCAGGCAAGCGGCAATCCACTCCACTCTTTGAGCCACAAACATTTAGGAACCCATCCTACCTGTAGGCAGCGAAGCAGGCACTGGGTGGGCTTGCCCTCAGGGCCCTTGTGGAGGGAACTGCCTCAGTCCAGAACCTAGCACTGCGCTCCCAGCTCTGCTGCAGGCCCCGAGCTAGGACAGCGGACCATTCTGGGCACGGAGAGAAAAGCAGACAGCTTGTCACATAATTGGTATTTCCAGGGCATGACAAAGTTCTCTGGAATAAATGTCATTGTCACCCACACTCATTAAACCGGAACGGCCCAAATAAGTAAGGCGGCTTCCCCCATTCCCACCCCCTGACGTCGATGGGTTGACAAACCTCACGTCCCTGATTCGCTGTGTCAGTTGTGAAGAAAGGTTCTCTCACGCTACATTGGCGACACAGTGACTGGCTGGATTTGAAAGCCTGGTTGTAGGAGGCCAACAACCTTGTCCACGGGCCACCTGTACCGAAGAGCCTCCCAGCAAAGGAAACGTTCCATGGAACCTCCGCATTCTCTTCCCTCCCGTTACCCAGAGTCTGTTAGCACTTGCAGGGGGACACCACAGGGGCGGGGGCTGGGTGAAGGAGAGATACACAGAAGATGCGTACGTACGCACAACGCCCAGCAGATTCCAGAAGGCGCAGTACTCTGGGGTTAGCCAAATACTCCCAAGCTCCTTGGGTCTTCGGAATGGAGTCGGTTCAGACCTGACCATCATACAGCCTGCTGAGGAGTCAACATGATAACACTGTTGATTAAAAACTGCAAACTCGGAGTTCCCGTTGTGGCACAGAGGTTAACGAATCCAACTAGGAACCATGAGGTTGTGGGTTCGATCCCTGGCCTTGCTCAGTGGGTTAAGGATCCTGCGTTGCCATGAGCTGTGGTGTAGGTCGCAGACGCAGCTCGGATCCCACGTTGCTGTGGCTGTGGTGAAGGCCGGCAGCTACAGCTCCAGTTAGACCCCTAGCCTGGGAACCTCCATATGCCGCGGGTGTGGCCCTAAAAAACAAGCAAAAAACCCCCTGCAAACTCGAAGTTCCTGCTGCAGTGCAATGGGATCGATGGTGTCTCTGTAGGTTTGATCCCTGGCCCAGGGACCCATATGTCATAAAGCAGCCAAAAAAGGGAAACAACAATAACCATAAAACCACAGAAAAGTCTATGAAGCTGTAGTGGTTTTTTTTCTTTTTTGGACGCCCCATGGCATATGGAGTTCCTGGCCCAGGGATCAGATCCGAGGCACAGTTTTGACCTACACTGCAGCCGTGGCCATGCCAGATCCTCTAACCCGCTGTGCTGGGCCAGGGATCGAACCTGTGCCCTTGTGCTGCAGAGTTGCTGGCAATCCCGTTGTGCCACAGAGGGAACTCCAGAGCTAGAGTTATTGACTCATGCTCCTCCTATAGGAAGAGCAGGTGCGAGTTAAAGCACAGGCTGAATTATAGTACTGCCTCTGCCACTCAGTAGCTGGGTGAGTTTAGGGAAGTCGTTTAACCTTACTGGGCACAAGAAAGAGTTACATCCATCTTCTCAAGAAATGCTGCTCACTCTAGGAGATGGACTAACTGGGGCAAAAATGTGCTGACATAAAGTGAGATGATTTTTTTTCTATTCATTTTAGCCTAGCCTCCTCTATCATTTAGGATTAGCTTTGTTTTCATAGAACTAAAACCCTCAAATAACCTCGAACTTAAACAAGGTAAGTTTATTTCTCTCTCGGATATAAAAGAAATCCGGAGGTTAGTTGTCCAGGGCTGATCCCCCTGTCATCGGTGGCCTATTTTTCTGCCGTCTTCACTGGGCACCTGGATCTCCTCCTCAAAGTCGCCTCACGGTCCATGATGGCCACTGAACCCCAGCAGGATGTCTACATTTTAGAGGGAGAAAAAGAAAAGAAAAAAGGGCACATACTTCACACCCGACTGGACTCTCTTAAAGAAAGTCTTTCTAGAAGTTCCACGTCCCATTTCCACTTCTGCCTCTGACTAGAATTGTGGCCATACCAAGCCGCAAAGAAGTCTGGGGCAAGTAGCTTTTCTGTTTTTCCCCTCATCGATGTTATCCCATTACAAAGGGCGAAGGGGAGAACAGATGTTGGATAAGGCTCTAGCAGCCCCTTCCAAACTTGATTCTCTTTCTGTCTTTCTGTCTCCCTCCCTCCCGCTCTCTCTCTTTCTCTTTCTCCAGCCTAGATTCAAATATCTGCTCCAGAATGTGGAAGCTTCCAGAAAAATGTTTGTTTTAAAATCCCTCTGCTGAACCAAAAATACTAACTTTGAAATGCCAAGGATAAATACACACGCCAGATGCAAGGCTTGCAGCCCTAGAAGTTTGACTTGTAATTTTAGAATGACAGATGCACCATCAGCGGGAGTGGCTGGCGGGGGGGGGGGGGGCTCACCCGTGAGTTACAGAGCATCTAAGTTGTAAAATAGGCGAGCTTTTGATTGAAACGCGACTCCTAGGACTTGCTTGTGTCACATACTTGCCTCATTTCTCTGGGGGTGTGTGGAATTTTCGGTCTCCCCCATCATCCCATTGGAAGGACATTAGTTGTTATGGAAACGGTGACATTAAATTCAGATGGCAGCATCTGATGACATTGATATACGCAAAACAAAGGGAGTCTACTCCAGAAGCCATGATTTAATAAGCTCGAATTGTTAAGCGTTCGACTTGCTCCCTGAGTTCGGAGAGGGGGTGGCGAGGGGAGTGTGGGAAGCCAGACACCTTTGGGAGCCGCTGTAATTTCTTGGGGGGCCTCAGAGCTATATTTAGTGCAATTAAGTTGCTAATTCAGTAAAAACTGCAGAGTTCCCTTGCGGCCTGGGAGGGTGAAATGCAGCTGCTAACAGTGGCTGATTTATAACTGGGGAATGACCTAGGCACCAGGGGAAATAAGCCAGATTCTTCCGAGGGTCTAAATCACTCTCCCAGCCAGGTGATCAAAACAGCATGCTTCACCCTGGGCAAAGCACCGGAGTTGGGCAGCCTCCAAAACGAGGCTTGAAACAGTCCCGGTTTTCAGCGGGATTAGACCCCTGCCTCTCCCTCATCCCGCAGAAGGATGCAGGAAGTGTAAGCCAGCCTTCCAAGGCCCAGAGGTCAGTTCCTACGCTCTCCGTAACCTCAACCCCAGCCCTAGGGAAAAATGACACAAAAGACAGAAAAGTACGTATTAGTCTGTGATCTCTCCCACTAGCCACTCAGGTCATGGAAGATCATGAAGTGGGGTGAGCAAGGCCAAGTTGAAGGGCAGGCAGGTTGTAGACCTCATGTGCCCAGGGGACGCCACTGACAACACAATCTCATTCAGTGGTTCTCAAACATGGCCACATATTCAAATACCTGAGCAGCTTTTTTTTTTTTTCCGCCTTCTCTGAATTTCCAGTTCCCAGGGACAGACTTAGAGGACAGAGGTTAGAGGCAAAATCAGCATTTGTGACGTAGCCTTGTCCTCACCAAACTTCACCCTGAAGCTGGGCCCCAGGTCAAAGGGGCCCTGCCAGCCCTGCACCAAAGGCCCAGTGTTTGGAACAAGGGAATCACACAGTGATGCTTGTGGAACATGTGTACAGGTGAGCGATAAAGTGGCAAGCCCCTCTGGGAAGCCACGGGTCAGAATGAAGGCTCCAGGCACTGAGAGGGAGGCGATGGCCTTGGAGAAGAATGAACCACATGGTTAATTTATTAGTATGTTTTACTGAGGTCTAGCTGACTTTAAACGTTGTGTTAGGTGTGCAGCACAGGGATTCTTTTTCAGAATTATAGGTTATTACAAAACATTGAATATAGTTCCCTCTGCTACATAGTAGGACCTTGTTGTTTATTTTATATAAAGTAATGTACAGAAAAAAAAAACTATTCACAATAGCCAAGACATGGAAACAATGCAAATGGCCATCGACGGATGATTGGATTAGGAAGATGTGGTATATATACACAATGGAATACTACTCGGCCATAAAAAATAAAATAATGCCATTTACAGCAACATGGATGGAGCTAGAGACCCTCGTACTGAGTGAAGTAAGTCAGAAAGAGAAAGACAAATACCATATGAGATCACTTATATCTGGAATCTAATAGACTGCACAAATGAAGCTTTCTACAGAAAAGAAAATCATGGACTTGGAGAACAGACTTATGGTTGCCAAGGGGGAGCGGGAGGGAGTGGGATGGTCTGGGAATCGGGGGTTAACAGTTGTAGACTACTGCCTTTGGGACAGAAAAGCAAGGAGATCCAGCTGTATAGCACCAGGAACTATGTCTAATCACTTGCAACGAATCTATATATGTATGTGTAACCGGGTCACCACACTATACATTTGGAAAATTGATAGAAAACTGTAAACCAGCTATAATGGAAAAAAAATACAGTTACATATGAAAATAAATAAATACCATGCTAATAAATCTACAATTATTATAAAAAAAAAGTGTATGTGTTAACCCCAAACTCCTAATTTATCCCCCTCCTTTCCCCTTGGATAGCCATAAGTTTGTTTTCTACCTCTGTGAGTCAGTTTCTGTTTTGTAAATCAGTTTGTTTCATGTTTTTAGATTCCACGTGAGAGATATCATATGGTATTTGTCTTTCTCTGTCTGACTTACTTCATTTAGTATGATAATCTCTAGGTCCATTCATGTTGCTGTAAATGGCAATATTTCATTCTTTTCAAGGACTAATATATTCCATTATATACATATATCTCACATCTTCTTAAACCAATCATCTGTTGAAGGACATCTGAGTTGTATCCATGTCTTGGCTATTCTAAATAGTGCTTCTATGAACACTGAGGTGCATGTGTCTTTTTTAAACGTAGTTTTCATCGTTTCCACATGTATGCCCAGGAGTAGGATTTCTGGATCACAGGGTAACTCTATGATTAGTTTTTTTAAGGCAGCTCCATACTGATTTCCATAATAGCTACTGCACCAGTTCACAGTGCCACTAACAGTGTAGGAGGGGTCGTTCTTTTTCTACACCCTCTTCAGCATTTATTGCTTGTAGACTTTTTGACGATGGCTATTCTGACTGGTATGAGTCAATACCTCATTACGGTTTTGACCTGCATCTCTCTAATCATTAGCGATACGGAGCATCTTTTCATGTGCCTGTTGGCCACCTGCATATCTTTTTTGGAGAAACATCCACTTAGGTCTTCTGCCCATTTTTTGGTTGGGGTAGTTTGGAACACGTGTGGTGAAATAGTTGTAAGTTTGACTGAGGGTTCTCCTGCCTCAGTGCAGCAAAGCACAGCAGTCAAGGGTTAACTTCTGTCAAAGGCTCGGCCCCTTACTGGCTGGGCGACTTTGAGTACGCCTCCAAAACTGTCTCCTTTATCTGTCCAGGGGGTAGTCTCGGCTTCTTAATGTTGCCATGAGGCTCAGCACAGACCCAAAGCCGAAGCCTTGGTGGGAGCCCTGTGAATGGTTGGCGGTGGCTACAACTGCGCTGCCTTCACCAAGTGAAAACCAACAGCCAAAACCTGGTCACCCTCCAGGTCTCCCTGGGCCCTAATCTGACAGGTGCTCTGTCCAGGCCATGACATGTGTTTCACGGGGCTCGTGATAGCAAACATTTTCAGCAGATTATAGGTGAACTCTAAGGTTGTATGTGATTCTGTCTTTTTCTTTAAGGACAAAGAATGGTGTTTAAGAAAGTAAGTTCTTCTAGGATCAGAATGGGCACATCTGTGGCCAACATTCTGCTATGACCTTTGGCAAGTTCTTGCCCTCTGAGGGTCTCTGTTTCCACCTCTATGGAATGGAAGCAACGTCACCATCCAGGTCATAAGGTCTACAGGGACAGTCAGGGACATGACGCCTACAACATCATGAGACCTGATGAAAAACAGCTGACATTGCTACGCAGTCTTGTTGAGTCTCCCCTCCCAGTAGGCCAGGCCTGGAGCGTCTCTTTGGGCCCCATGGCTTCTCATGGCAGTTCCTGCCAGCCTTGGGTCTGCTCAATTCCAAGGACCCCCAGAGAGCCCCATTTTCCAGGAATTGGAGTTCCAAAGTGTCCCCACCCGACAGAAATTCCTTATCTCCAAAAGGAGCTCTTCCTTCCTAGGGCAATAACCACTCAAGAAAAATCTTCTAATATTTGATCGTGTGTCTCAATGAAGTCCCTTCTTTCTTCTTCCCCTCTGCTCCTCTGGGCAGACTGTGTTCTGTTTCGGCGGGGCTGATGTATTCTAAGACTTGTGCTATTTAAAACGAACACTTCCTCAGACCTAGAGATTATCAGAAGAAGTGAAGTAGATCAGACAGAGGAAGACCAATATATGACATCACCTATACGTGGAATCTAAAATGTGATGCAAATAAAGTTATTTACAAAACAGAAACAGACTCACAGGCATAGAAAACAAACAAACCTCCCCTTACCAAAGGGGGGAGGGGAGGGACAAATTAGGAGCTTGGGATTAAGAAATACACACTACTATAAGCAATGAGATCCTGCTGTACTGCACTGGGAACTATATCTAGTCATTTATGATGGAGCATGATGGAGGATAATGTGAGAAAAAGAATGTATATATGTGTGTGTGTGTGACCGGGTCACTTTGCTGTACAGTAGAAAACTGACGGAACACTATAAACCAACTATAATGGAAAAAATAAAAATCTTAAAAAAAAAAACAGATGCACACTACTATATATAAAAGAGATAGCCAACAAGGACCTACTGCATAGCACAAGGAACCATATTTAATATTTTGTAATAAACTATAATGGAAAAGAATATGAAAAAAATATATAGATGCATAACTGAGTCACTTTGCTGTACACCAGAAACTAACACAACGATCATAAATTAACTATACCTCAATTAAAAAATAATAAAAAATAAAATAAAATGGCCACTTGCTTCCAAGAGAGCCACCCCCAGCCTGGCAGATGGCTCTACCCAAAACACAGCGCTTTGGAGGGGCAACCTGCACAAACAGGCAACTCCTAGACCCAGTAATCACTCGCAGCCCCTGAGATGAAGAGTTTTGTGTTTATTCACGGCCCTAAGCCCCGCCTACACCAGTCTGACCTCACTGTTTCCATAGCAAATAATAATATTCAAATGGAACAGCAAGAGCCGAAAGCAAACGCAGCTGAATGAGACAAACATGTTGCTTAAACAATGGCCTCGATGGTGTGGTGTGGCCGCAAGCCCGTGTATTTACGTTCCAGATGACTTCCATATCTCAACCCATGGTTCCCCCAGTACCAGGAATGAGGAAGACTGGTGAACTATGAAAACAATACACCACAACCTCGCATATCCTATGGGAGTGAATATTTATATACAGAGACATGCCTCTCACATTAAAAGTTAAGACCTATTAATGCAATCCTGCATCTGGAGCGTGTTACTCCGCAGTGTTTCAAAGGAAGTATTTGGACTGAAGTTCCCTGCGGAATTTAGAATAGACCCTGGAGCTTTGCTCTCATTCACTGTCTGTAGCCCTCCTTTGACACTCAGAATAGGTTCCTTGACTGGCTGCCTACGTTTCTATGTTTCGGTGCTGAATTTAGCTCCTGCAGGCTTATAACAGAGACCCTGATTTCCCAGAATCCAGCCCAGACTTACACCCAGAGGTAGGTGTTTAGGTTTCCTGATGAACAGGATGACGTAACACTGCCCCGGAGAGCAGGGAATCCACGAGACAGGCACTGTGTCTGAGTACACGGAAGAGCATTTTCTTTCAGGACATTCTAAGAGGACAGTCACTCATTCTCACCGTCACATCTCGGAGTGTGTGTGGTCCGCGGATCAGCAGCGTGACTTCATCTGGAGCTTGTTAGAAACCGAGAGTCTCAGGCTCCAGCTCAGACCTCCTGAGGTAGTAGGACCTGCATTTTGACAAGATTCCCAGGTTGTTCATATGCGTATTAAAGTTTGAGAAGCCCTGGTTGGCCCACACTCCCTTAGCGTGGATGGGCAGAGTGGCGTTCAAGTAAGAGCGCGTGCGTGCGTGTGTAAGACAGAGACACAGAGACACACACACACACACACACACACACACAGAGGAGCCAATAATATATTCTGAGTGCTCAAAAAGAGCCTCAGAAGTAGTTACTATCATTATTCCACTTTACTAACTAGCAAGTTGTCGACGGAATCGTGTCTGCAAAGTGTGCACTCTGAAAGCATCAGGTTCTGTATTCGAGGAGCTGTGGGAATCCCGTAGAGCTCACTCCCTCGGTAACACCCGGGAAGAGTTCTAACTCACATTCCGGCGGCGGCTTGCTCCCATAAAGAGTACACACATCCACAGGACTTCGGGCAGCCTAAATAGATCCTTTACCCTTTAAAACATGTTACATGACTAACACGTGCTCACCGCAGAGCAATTAGAAAACACAGAAATGCACAAAGCAGTAATACCCAATAATGACAACATAATTAACCTTTTAATAAACATCCGCCCGTATATCGTCCTATGAAGAGATATGAGTTTGTATGTGTACATATATATTTATATGTCTTTAACAGAAAAGGAATCATGCTATCCACACAAGTTTTGTGACCTTCTCTGTTTTGAAATACCTGTAGAGGAGTTCCTGTTGTGGCTCAGCAGAAATGAGCCTGACTAGTATCCATGATGTTGCAGGTTCGATCCCTGGCCTCGCTCAAGGATCCGGCATTGTCGTGAGCTCTGGTGTAGGTCGAAGATGCAGCTCGGATCCTGCATTGCTGTGGCTGTGGCCTAACCCAGTGGCTACAGCTCTGATTCAACCACTAGCCTGGGAACCTCCACATGCCACTGGTGGGGCCCTAAAAAGACAAAAACGAATAAATAAATAAAATACCTGTAGAAGTGGAGATTTCGGTCCAGCTCTCACCTTCTCTACTCTGCACCTGTTTTAATTTCCGCCTGTCCTTGAAGGATTAGTTCAAGGTCCACCTCTTCCAAGAAGCCTTCCTTGATCACCCAGCCCACGGGTGCCAGGCCGACAGCCTCTGCCTGTGTGTCGGCATAATCTGCATTCCTAGGTCATGTCAACTCAGGAAGCGATTCATACGATGTCCCCAGGACACTGGCCTCAGCCTCCAGCTCCTGCTCAGGGGAACGCTGCTCCCTGCACTTACTGGTCTACCGTGTTAAGCTACCCGCTCCCGGCTACAGCTGATGCTCTGCTGCTGGCGGTGTTGAATCGGAATTAACAAGTGAAATTGGTGATATGCTCTGTTGTTGACCGACCTCGGTGGCGATGTCAGGAGGCTCACCTGATGCTCCCTCTCTTGCACTGGATGGAACCGCTGTTTAGCTCTGACAGCTGTTCTGCTTAACGGCAGCAAAGACCCTCCTCACCCTTAGGGCGCAAAGCAGAACACGCTCTCCTCTCAGTTTCCTAGTTCCTGTTTTTGCCTTTTTAAAGCCACACACGCAGCATGTGGAGGTTCCCAGGCTAGGGGTCGAATTGGAGCTACAGCTGCCGACCTACACCTTAGCCACAGCAACGCCAGATCTGAGCCACGTCTGCGACCTACACCGCAGCTCACGGCAACGCCAGATCCTTAACCCACTGAGCGAGGCCAGGGATGGAACCCGCAACCTCATGGATACTAGTCAGGTTTGTTGCCACTGAGCCGCGATGGGAACTCCAGTTTCCCAGTTTCTTTCACTGAAGCTGGTCTTTGTTTCAGGTGATAGCAGCGTCTCCTGCCCCAGAGCCCTTGGGTGAGCTGGGCCAGAAGACAATCTGAGTGACGGGCTCTGGCAGTGCTCATCATAGTCCCTCTTCACTGACTGCTCACCTGCGTCCTGAACTGGAGGGGCCCCCACAGGGGCCCCAATCCTCACCTGGTCACTGCCTGGGAGTCTAGGGGCCAGTGTTTCTGCGTGCTTGGCGTTACCATCTCTCCAATGAGGTTGCAGCCTCCTGGCCTCACTCATGCCCAAACGCCCCAAATTTATCAGTGGGGGTCAGCTCGCACACTTGCTCGGCGGGGCAGGGGGGCGGTTGTTATAATTAGCCTCATCTTTCTACCTGCTTGCTGGGTAGCATGTGTGAAATCATACTGGTGGATTCAACTGGGATTTTTGTTTTTGTCTTTGCTTTTGGCTTTTGTCATTTTAGGGCCGCACCCGCGGCATGTGGAGGTTTCCAGGCTAGGGGTCTAATCGGAGCTGCTGCTGCTGGCCTTCGCCACAGCCAAGCAACGTGGGATCCGAGCTGCGTCTGCAACCTACACCTCAGCTCATGGCAACACTGGATCCTTGACCTACTAGCGAGGCCAGGGATCGAACCCACAACTTCATGGTTCCTAGTCGGATTCGTTTCCACCGAGCCATGATGGGAACTCCCTAACTGGGTTTTGAATGCTGGCTCCACCATTGCTAGCTTACATCGATTTCTTTGGTGTCATTTTTCTTACCTGTTAAAAGGAGAAAATAAGAGTGCCTGCTTCATTAGGTAGTCTTTTTTTTTTTTTTTTTCTTTTTCAGGGCTGCACCTGCGGCACATGGAAGTTCCCAGGATAGGGGTCGAATCAGAGCTGCAGCTGCCAACCTCCACCACAGCCATGCTGGATCTGAGCTGCATCTGCAACCTACACCGAAGCACGTGGCAGCACTGGATCCTTAACTCACAGAGCGGAGCCAGGGATCGAACCTGTGTCCTCATGGATACTAGTCGGGTTCATTACCGCTGAGTCACAACGGGACCTCCCTCATTAGGTAGTCTTGAGGATTAAACAGAATCATCCATGAGAGAGAGAGGCTTAGAGCAAGCACCTGGAACATAGAAGGCACTTGATAAAATCTAGCTTGAAGGCACTGACTTTCCCTCCTCTTAGCACTCTGGCGTGTGCCTGAATGCATACTTGGTGAGTGATTAAGGCTCCCTATGAGAAAACAGAGGCAGTGGTGTCTGTGTTAATTACAGAGCAAACAGGCTGTAGTCAGGGAGGGATACTCCCGCCTCTGCCAGGTCTCCTAGCTCCTGATCACACCCATTGCTCCAATCCCTCACCCCTGATGCATTTCTGTTCAGTACCTACATACAGTCTGCAGGTAACTGCATGGGCTTCTGGAAGCCTCTGGTGGGAGCAGCATGAATTTCAGGACTTGGAGGGAAAATGTCCTCCCTCCATTAAAAAAAAAAAAATCACATAAGCCCCAAGAACCTGGGAACCAAGTGCAGAGAGTAAACATCAGGATCTGACGGCTCCAAGCACGGATTATTCACTTCCAAACACATATAATAAAGATTTCACATGTGGACACTGATGCATAACTTCTGAAGATCTGTGCAAATGAAAGGCCAAGGAACAAGAGGGGACTCCCGGGGGAGAAGTGTTCCAAACTATCAGCACGAGGCAGGCGCTCATACCGGGGACAGACTGGGACGCTTGGGACAACCGTCAGGCCTCCGTGGCACTTTCAAGCCCTCTCCACTGAAGTCCACCCACAAATGCCACCGCCCCCCCCCCAACGTCCCGGCAGCTTTACTTTCATCTTCCCTTTCGATCCGCCACCATGGTATTCACACTAGTTTTCTAATAATTCATATGAATTTTATATTCAGCTCTGCTTTCAGACGTGTGGAGCTGACCCTTTGGCGAGCATTGCTTATAGAAATATAACAGTGCAAACAAACACGAGGTGGGCACAGCGCACGCAGGTGCAGTGGGGCTGGCCCCGGGTTAGCATCCTCTTTGATTTCTCCAGCCCTCAGTGAGGGTATCTGCTGAAGAGGGAAGACTTGCAAACTTCTGCCACGTGGGGATGCAGCAGCGGGCATGCATTTTTGCAGGACCGCCCCCTAATTCTCACGTGAGCGCCAAATGACAACATGGGACTCCTTGTCCAGAAGTTAAGAGTTTTAGGATGGCGACGGCAGAGCGTTAAACCGAGTGTGGGATTCTTCTAAGTGTGAGGCTCTGGGTGACCCGCATGGATTGCATGTGCATATCGCGTCAGCCCTGAAGGTCAGGGCCACAATGTCAGATTCAAGGAATATTACATCCCTCCATTTCCCCAAAATAAAACCTAGCCTCTATCTACACTCTTGGTGGGAATGTAAATTGGTGCAGCCACTGTGGAGAACAGTACGGAGGTTCCTTAAAAAAACTAAAAACAGAGTTACCATATGATCCAGCAGCCCCATTCCTGAGCCTACAGCCAGAAAAGATGAAAACTCTAATTCAAAAAGATACGTGAACCCCCATATTCATAGCAACCATATTTACAATAGCCAAGACATGAAAACAACTCACACCCTCAACAGCAGATAACTGGTTTAAGAAGATGTGGTACTTATGTACAATGGAATATTACTCAGCCAGAAAAAAGAATGAAATAATGCCATTTGCAGCAACATGGATCAACTTAGAGATTATCATCCTAAGTGAAGTCAGGCAGAGAAAGACAAGCATCAATGACATCACTTCTATGTGGAATCTGCAAAATAATACAAATGAATCTATACACAAAACAGAAACAGACTCACAGACATAGGAAACAAACTTACGGTTACCAAAGAGAAGCGGAGGAGAGGTGGACGAATAAGGAATATGGTATTAATAGGTACAAACTACTACACATAAAGTAGAGAAGCAACAAGGATTTACTGTAAACACAGGGAACAATGTTCAATATCTTATAATAACCTATAATGAAAATAACCTGAAAAAAGTACATTGTACATAACTGAATCACTTTGCTGTAGACCTGAAACTAACACAGTATTGTAAATTAAAAAAAAAAAACAAAAAAACTTAGCCTCCAGAAAATTAGGGTGTTCCTTCTCCTAATCCTGGGAGCCAAAGAGAAACCCGAGTTTATGTGGTATAAACAAGCAGGGGTGGGAAGGATCCTGGTGGTTTCCTCCTTTACTGGCTTCTTGGGCTACAGGAAGCCACTGCTGACCCAGTCCTCACAGTCTCTGGGGCACCCTGGGGCTCAGAGAGGACCTCACGGCTCTCCTCCCCAGTGGTCACGGACTTGGCATCTACTAGCCACCAAACCTCCGCCTCCCCCTGTTCCCTGACCCTCCCCTCCCCTCTCCAAGTCTGCGAGAAATCGAGAAATCGGAAGCCCCTCTCAGAATCTAGCTGCTTCCACCCTCCTCCCACAAGAGGCATTTCCTTTCCCCTTCCTTCTAAGATATTTCCAGATCACCCCACCCTCAATAGACTGTTGGGTAAAAAGGTAGGCAATAAAACTAGCAAAGCCTGATTCCATTTACTTAATATCACACACATGTCCACTTCCATTAGAAATGTTTGGAAGAATAGTTGCCAAAATATTAATGGTGGTTTTCTTTGAATGGTTGACTTCCAGTTATTTATTATTTTTTTGTCCTCTATGAAACAATTTAAATTTTAAAAAGTTAGAGAATTTAATTTTTTATTTTATTTTATTTTTTATGGTTTAGGCTTTTTAGGGCCGCACCTACGGCATATGGAGGTTCTCAGGCTAGGGGTCGAATCGGAGCTAGAGCTGCTGGCCTACACCACAGCCACAGCCACAGCAACACCAGATCGTAGCCACGTCTGAGATCCGCACCACAGCTCACAGCAACGCCAGACCTTAACCCACTGAGCAAGGCCAGGGATCGAACCGGCAACCCCACAGTTCCTAGTCGGATTTGTTTCCGCTGTGCCACGATGGAACACAAAGAATTCAATTTTTTAAATTAAAGAATTTAAATTTATTTATTCATTTATTTAGCTAGTTATTTTGGTTTTTAGGGCCGCACCTGTGGCATATGGAGGATCCCAGGCTAGGGGTCAAATCAGGACTCTAGCTGCTGGCCTACACCACAGCCACAGCAATGCCAGATCTGAGCCGTGTCTGCAACCTACACCACAGCTCATGGCAACGCCGGATCCTGAAACCTACTGAGCGAGGCCAGGGATCAAACAAGCAACCTCATGGTTCCCAGTCAGATTTGTTAACCCCTACGCCACGACGGAACTCCAAAGAATTTAAATTTAAATTCTTAAATTTAAAGAATTTAATTTTTCTTATAATGAATATATCTCTTTTTGTTTTTTTCTTTTTTCCTTTTTTTTTTTTTTTTTTTAGGGCTGCACCTGTGGCATATGGAAGTTCCCGGGCTAGGGGTCAAATTACAGCTGCAGCTGCTGGCCTACACCACAGCCACAGCAATGTGGGATCTGAGCCACTTCTGCAACCTATACCACAGCGCATGGCAACACTAGGTTCTAACCCACTAAGTGAGGCCAGGAATTGAAACTGCATCCTCACAGATTCTAGTCAGGTTCATTTCCACTGTGCCACAACGGGAACTCCTTATCTCTTTTTTTAAAAGTTAGGAGTTTCCACTGTGGCTCGGTGGGTTAAGAACCCGACTGCAAGTGGCTCGGGTCGCTGCAGAGGTGACGCTTTGATCCCTGGCCGGGTGCAGTAGGTTACAGGAGCCAGCACTGCGACAGCTGCAGCATAGGTTGAAGCTGGGGCTTGGATTCAATCCCTAGCCCAGGAACTTCCGTATGCTGTGGGTGTAGCCATTAAAAAAAAAAAAAAAGTTAAAGCTTTAAAAATAATGTAAAACACAACTATCCAGGATAAGAGTGGTTGGCTCAGGAGATCTCTAAAGGAGAAAAGCATAACCTTGTCTGCATTAGGACCCAGGGCAAAGCCAGGAGTATAAATGTAAGCTTGAAAAAGAGCTGCTCCTAATATAAACAGGTCTAGCCTCTTTAAGAATCATTTGGCGATATCACAGAAAACTGAAAATCCATATTCCCAGCAAATTCTGCTCTCTAGAGAAACGTCAAAGATGTCAAGTGCAGCACTGCGAATAATAGTGAAGAACTGGCAACAATGCCAATGGCCATCATCTTAGTCCATTTGGGCGATTATGATGAAAATACCTTATACATTTGTTCCTCACAGCCCTGGAGGCTGGGAAGGTCAAGATCATGGCACCTGCAGATCTGGCATCTGCTGAGAGCTGCTGACTCACATTTTATTGGCCAGAACTAGTCGCACAGTTCCTGCCCACTGCAAGGACTTCTTTTAAATGAAAATAGAGCTAAATGCATCTTTATGTTGCTTTTATTCTTTAAAGCAGTCATCTGCAGCTTTGTCTAAACTTGGAAAGTCAGATTCACAGCATGTTTTCAATCTTTTTTTAATGGGTTAAAGGATCTTGAAATAATTTCTGAGTCTGTTTAGTAGGCTCATTGTTATGCAGAGAAACTACATTCAGAAGCAGGAAACTACTAATTTGCTTAAGAAATCGTTTCACTGTCCCAGGCAGTGGCAGTGTGCATTTCTGAAAATCCCAGGGACCTGGACCACTGTGGGAAATAGGTATCTGACGCCACACTTCCTTCTCCCTCCGCACCCGCTAAGTTCTATATTTATTGCTGCTGTTCTCAAAGAGCAAGGTCTATCCCAGCCTGTACATGTCTCTATTTCTGCCTCCACCCAACCTTACAGATTCACTCCTGCCTTGCTTTTTTATTATTAACTTTCATATGTTTAACTGTTATGAAAACATTCTGCATCTATCTAGGAGCCGCGTCTTGCCTTGGAGTTGCTGAAATCCTTTGTCTGTTTAAAGAAGCCAAGTCTCACGTTATGGTACCAGGTTCTGGGCAAACAGCTGGAAAAAGAAATGCTCCCTGGAATCTGAACACGCGGCAAGTAACACAGTGCCAGGGTGATACTGGAAAGATGATACTGGAATCCGGGTTCTGGTTCACGGCAGTCGAAGAACGAAGTCCGCGAACACGCAGGCAGCAAGCATGCAAAGTTTTTATTCAAGGACAGCAAAAAGCTCCCAGCGCTGCTGGGAGGGGGAGGAAGAGCTTCCCTCCCCCCTTTTCTATTGCCCTATATGGGTTTTCATTTCTTAAAGATGGGGCAGGGGTACCAGCGTGGGGTCCGGAAAGATGTGGTTTTCTCCCATTGGCCTTGTTTAATTACCTATATCAGTTTTTGTCCAGTAGGGTCTTAGAGTGGCAATGTCTGTCCCCTTCTTTGTCCTTCTCTTCCCTTGGACTAGGTCACCGTTTCTCTCATACCTTTTCTATCAGTTGAGGAGGGGGTTAGAGATTACGGTCTGTTTGGGGGAAGGCACATTTTCTATAGTAAACAAGGCCTGTGGGGAATTGCTGTCTGGAACCCTTAAATCATAAATGTTAATGCAAGGTCATATCGAAGAATGCATCGAAGCCCATTCTCCTGCACTGACTACCTGAGTTAATATTCCGCCTCAAGGGGACCCTGCCTGTAGCCTTTGTCTTTTACGGAACTATTAAGACACTCTGGGAAGAAGGACAGTTGGGAGGGCCTAGGCAAGCCTCCCTGCCTCCCGCCAGAGGATAGACCGGTGCTGAGCTTGCTTTACTGTTCATACCCTATGAATCCAGCTTCTGTCTGTGGAGCCCCCACTGCGCAGTCACCCTCCAGCAAAAACAGGGCTCCTCTCGGTCTCATCCTCTCCCCCAGGTCCCTAGGGCTGGATAACCCTCCCTTCTTGGAATCTGCCCTGCCCTGGCCTTGGTCCAGCCTCTCCTCCTTGCGTCTGCCTCAGCAATTGTTTCTTCGCCAGCCTCCCGGTTTCGAGTTCCCCCACACCCAGAGTCCTCTGCCCTTTGCCTTACTGGGACTCCGTGCACACTTCCCTCTCAAAACTGCAGCGGCTCCCCCTACAGGACAAAGGGGGAAGCGCAGCGGGACCCCAGCGCGGCCTTCACTCACATTCAAACCCACACATCTATTTCCCCCACTTTTCCCTTCACAGACCTTCAGGCACACTGTGACAGGGCCTATCACCAGGTGGAGGGTACAGGGGGTGGGCAAGAAGGTTATTTGATTCAAACCCCATTTCACAAAGAGCCTCAAATGTATAGACCTCTGACGTAATCTGCAAAGGAAGTTATGCATGGAGTCTCAGAGATGAAGCTGTCCCCACACAACTTTATCTTAGGTCCTGTTACTTGGCCACATTATCTATGAGGAATTATAAATTAATACATTTTAAATAAACTCTGTAATATTTTTTAAATTGTAATCATAATTGTTTCTATAATTATAAAGCATAATTATCTACCATTATATTTTACGTTAATTGTTTACTGAACAACTGTATCATAAAATGACCGCAAATGTTATCACTTTGTTAAGCATTTCTTTTTCATTATAAAGCATAATTATCTAGCATTATATTTTACGTTAATTGTTTACTGAACAACTATATCATAAAATGACCACAAAGGTTATCACTCTGTTAAGCATGTCTTTCCTCTTGTGCAGAAGTGTCTTTCCAACTACACTGGAAGCAGGGGCTGCATGCTGCCCACATTTCTTATATCCACAGTTCCCCTCACAGTGCCCTGAAATCCCTCCAGAACCGCAGTGAGTGCCCGTAAGCTCTTCCTCGGGCTGCTGAGGACCAGATCACCGCTCCTGTTTGTGGACTCCTCTTAAGGAATGTCCTTTACGATGGGCATTCATTTTTTTAAGACCACACCCAGGGCATATGGAAGTTCCCAGGCTAGGGGTCAGGTCAAAGCTGCAGCTGCCAGCCTACACCACAGCCACAGTAATGACAGATCCTTAACCCACTGAGCGAAGCCAGAGAATGAACCCTCATCCTCACAGACACTAGTCAGGTTCTTAATCCACTAAGCCACCACGGGAATTCCACGATGGGCATTCTTAACCAGAAGTCCTTGGGCGGGCTTCAGAAGGCTCCACAAACCCTGCAAAACTGTGCAAAATCTTCTGCGTATATGTAATTTTATGATGAGGGGGTTTATAGCTCTCTTCAGAGTCTGAAAAGGGCCTGTGATCCAAAAAATATGAGAAACTTTCGTTCTGAGGTTCTCCAGTTGGTATCAGCACCAAAATGAATGGGCAAACTCAACTGTCCCATCTGTAAATTGGGAGTAATAATGGGGGCCTCTGTGGGAGGGTCCTCAGGAAACAGCAATTATTCATATCCATGGCCTAGTTCCAGAAATGCCTCTCAGGAAGGAGACTCCCCACCCCCAATGCCTTAACTCAGGGGTTCCCAAACTTGGGTAGCCATCAGAATCACCTCGGAGCTTTCCAAATATAGGTTCCTGTCCTCAACTCCAAGACCAAAGGAGAGACCAGCAGGGAAGGAGCAGAAGTTCTGTCTTTTTTTTTTTTTACCATTGCACTTGCAGCATATGGCGGTTCCCAGGCTAGGGGTCCAATTGGAGCTGCAGACACCGGCCTATACCACAGCCACGGCAATGCCAGATCCAAGCCACAACTGCAACCTACACCACAGCTCACGGCAACGCAGGATCCTGAACCCGCTGAGCGAGGCCAGGGATCAAACCTACGTCCTCATGGTTACCAGGCGGGTTCATTAACCCCTGAGCCACGAGGGGGACTCCGGAAGGCCTCTGTCTTTATCAAGCCTCCTCCTGGAGCTTCTAAGGATCAGCTGGGACTTGTTGCTCTTCCATGTGCCCCAGCCTCCACCCTGCCTTGCCTCATTCTGGGAAGGGCACGTGTTTAAGGAAACTACCCACGACTCTGAGGGATCAGAGGGCTGCAAAAGCCTCTCAGAACAAGGAATTAAGTATCTTTATAATTATATTCAGGCCTATATTTAGACCATGGCGCAGATGGCCTCTTGAACTTCAAATAAATACCTATTTCATTCCTTGTTTAAACAGGTGTAACAATATCGGGGGATACTAGATTTATCCAGGCAGGAAGGCAGCTCTCACAGCTGTCAGAAAGCACGCTGCCCCTTCATTCCTCACAAGAGTAAAAGCTAATTAGACTGTCATAGAGCCAAATAAATGTACGATGTCTTCCCCTGAGCTCACTGAGCCGCTCAGGGCTGCCCGCTGCCGGCAGATTTCAGGGCCAGCCCAGTTGGTGCATGCTCAGATATGTTAGAAGCTGCTGCAGCGGGGCCATTCTGGGCTGGTGAGGTCTGCTGTCCCCAGAATGCCTACACTCTCACAGAAATACACCCACCGACATACTCATGTACACACTTGCACCCATGTCCTCTCACACAGCGGACACACTCCCACACACGAATGCACAGCTCTCTCACACGTATTCACAGACACGAACATTCTCATATACTCTTACACGTACACATGCGTGCATGCACGCACTTTTTTCTTTTTCTATTTTTTGCTTTGTAGGGCTGCACCCAATGGCACATGGAGGTTCCCAGGCTAGGGGTCAAATCGGAGCTACAGCTGCCGGCTTATGCCACAGCCACAGCAACATGGAAACTGAGCCGCATGCTCGAACTGCACCACAGCTCACGGCCAACGCCGGATCCTTAGCCCACTGAGAGAGGCCAGGGATCGAACCCTCGTCCTCATGGATACTAGTCGGGTTCGTTTCCACTGAGCCTCGACGGGAACTCCCTGCATGCACATACTTCTGCACACACATTCTCTCTCACACACAGGCACAGACACACCCCTCCTTTAATGCCCAAGTGCTCCCACTCGAGCATACGAGTTTATTCCTGTCCCAATGCTGGGGACTTCCCTGATTTTAGCACTTAAAACCTCACCCCTCTCCCCCAGAGTCCTGGGCATATCATCCTAAAGTTGACCTTTTGCTTTCTTGGCCGTACAGTGTCCTGTGAATGAGGCTCCACCTGCTGTTTCAAGAGGGGTGCTCTGAAGCCCGCCTGGTTATTGACTCGGCAGAGCTGACACATCCAGGCAGGCATGCCCCATGGCAGCAGGTGTCTACACGCCTCAGGTAAAGGATACAGTCTGCCTGGTGAGGGGTCCTGCAGTGGTCCTGGCTGCACATTAGAATCGCCTGGGACACTCTGACCTGTACCTTGATGCCCAGGTCCCGCCGCACTGAGTGTGGTTCACTTGGCCGGGGTGGGGCCCGACGCTGACAGATTTTTTCTTGTTTCTGAGGTGGTCTGACTGTGCAGCCGGAATGGAGACTTACTGAATCCGGGGAAAGGGTACAGCAGTCAGGTCACTCCCTGGTGCCTTCCTCACCCCTCCCGAGGGCGTGGGACTTCTGAGCAGCTGGTACAGGGCAGGGGTCCTATCAGAAGAGCTCTGAGTCCCCCACTTTTGCACTTTGAAATAGATATGTTATCCCCATAAACCAAAAAACAGACCAATGCATCAACGAAACCTAAGGCCAGAGTCCTCTCTTAAGGCTTTCTGATGACATCCCTTGCCAAAGGCTCAGGGCCAAGCTTATTTGCAACTGAAAGGAGCTTTCCAAGAAGCAGTTTCGACTGTGACCTGTCACCTACAGAAAAAGACATTTCTCTGACTGTAGGAGCATGAGTATTCATTCCTGTAGATGGAACAGGGTGTGTGAACCTGTTTACTGCCGGTTATGACACTATAGTACAATACGGGCCACAGCAGCGTCATAGCTTTTATTTGTAAAATCCTTCTGAGCACATCTGAGGGGACTCCTGGCTGACAGGGTGTCCTGCAGAGATGCTGGTGACTTTGCAGGCACTCTAACCTCTGACAAGTCCAAGGACTGCCACTGCGGGCTGCCGGGCTTAGAACCTTACAAGACCACTCCTCCCCTGAGCAGGGGACCATGGGTAAGCCCAGCCAGGGAAGAAAGACTTGAATATGCTTTTAGGTTCTTCAAATGAGTTCAGAACTCCAATCTGGAGTTTGGATAGAAAACTGGGACGTGGTGGGAGGTCTGCAAGGGTGGAGGGTGGGGCTTGCTTCCAGGCTTTCAAAACACAAAACAGGTGGTTTTCAGTGCTGCTGGCTGGCTGGGGGGAGAGGTGGTGAAGCGAGGGGTGAACACAAAGTAGGCAGGCTTCTGGAAGGGTGGGGCCCAAGGCTGAAGCCTGGGCTGACTGCCTGAGAGTAGAGAGTGACAAGTAGGGACTCTGAACCTCCCTGCACAGCTCAGGGAGCGTGGGGGGCAGGGGGGGATCCTGGAACTGCCAAGAGCCACAGGGAGGAACTTTGACCCGGCCTGGGAGGTTTTTCTCAGGCTCAGAGGCCATCGGATGGAGGGGTACACAAAAGTGGGAGTCCAGCCAAGCTGGAGACTTCCCCCCCCAAAGAAGGGGACCATGGAGCAAAGTCGTGGGGACCCGTTCTTCCAGTGAGGCGTCAGTGATGTGGGCAACAAGGAATCTGAAAGCATGAGCCCAGCCAGAGGTGGAATCGGCCAAGTCTGACAGGCTTTAATTATTTTAGGGTAAGAAATCTGTGCTTGGTAAGCATGCCAGATGCTGATGCTTTTGTATATTTTGATTTCTTGTGTGTGTTACTTGTTGTTGTTGAGGACGATGTTGTTTTAGTAAAACTCGAAATAAGAAGAGGGCAACATCCTGGCCTGGGAAGGAGAATCAAAGAATCCTTGTGCAGCTTAGGGCCCTGGGGAGGCGAAGCCAAAAAAATGTCACCAGTCTCAACCCCAGAAGTGGCTGGTTTTGAATCTCCTGGGGAGTCTTTAATGACCTCCTCTGCACGTGGCACGAGTGAGGGAAATGGTGATTTTATTTTATTTTTTTGTCTTTTTGCCTTTTTAGCGTCACACTCACGGCATATGGAGGTTCCCAGGCTAGGGGCCTACACCACAGCCACAGCAACGCAGAATCCTAGCTGCGTCTGCGACCTACACCACAGCTCATCCTTAACCCACTGAGCGAGGCCAGGGATAGAACCCACATCCTCATGGATACTAGTCGGGTTTGAGCCACACCGGGAACTCGCATGATGCTTTTTTGAATAGATAAGCCGATAACGCAAAATGCCCCCTGGTGCACCAAAGGGCCGGGGCCGCCCGTTTTCCCTTTACCCTCTCTAGCCCTTATCCAAACAACAAAATAAATAGACGGCTACATGCTTCCCAACAGACCTGCTGACATCCATTAACACTAACTCCCTCTGGCAAGTGGCAATCCTCAAAGAAGTTCCAAGATGTTTTCAACACCACGGATTTTGATGGGTTCTCTAAATGAGTATACTAATGGCCATTTTCCTGACAAGGCAATTGGGCTCAAGATGGTAAATGGCGACACTGGCTAAATGACCCTGCAAGCAAGGGATAACTCCCTTCACGGAATAAGGTCCAAGGGCCCCAAGTCCCTTCCCATTCCATCAGACAATCACAATCTCTCAGTCAAGCATGGAGCGAATGGGTGTCCCAGGACCAGTAACGGACTGATACGTCCCACAGCTCACATTCTAAGCTTTTGTCCAGAGAATAGTTCCACTGTTCAGGTCTGAGGGGAGCAGGGGGAGTGGCCGCAGAGAGAAAGGGCTGGGTAATTTATTCAGAAGCTGGAAGCTGCGAAACAGATTCGGTAAGCAAATACTTCAAAGCCCACTGGAGAACTCCCGTAAAACGCAGACCCTCTGCAGCAACCAGGGAGTGATTTCAATCCACTTGGAATTTCTAGCAGGGAAGGAGGAAGGCTTATCAACCCTGTTCAGAGCCTCATGAATAATTTCACCTGACACGGGACACTGAAGCAGCAGAAATCTGGGATGTGCAAAGGAAAGCGGGCTTCCAACTAATCTCTTTTACTCAAGTCTCACTCCTACGTGGGGAACCTGGGTAGGTGAGGCCCAGAAAGGAAGTTCACCATTTTTAGACACATTATATTTTGTTCCTTGTGAGAGAAGGGTTAGATGCGAAACACATTTCCTGGCAGCTGAAACCTGGCTGGCTGGGTTGGCTCAGGGAAAAAGCCACGCACCCACGTACTACCAGGACATAGAAGTCGTTTGTAACTCCCTCTAGGCTGTTAGAGGCAGTAAGAGAAGGGCCTTGAAATAGACATCTAAGCCCGGAGCTGCAAAGGTGGTGGCTGTCCCAGTCCCTCCGCTTGCCCCAAAACCCGGGTTCCACCCCTCTCCCCTTCTCCTACCTCCACACCGCAGATCCACTGGCCTCCCGCGCTGGGAGAGGGTTCCTCCGTGCGTCTTCATTGTTCTGGACCGAGAGGGTGTGGTGGACGGTTGCCTGAACCTTCTCGAAGATCCTAAGGGGTCTCGGTCCCACAGGCATCACCTTTGCTCCTTTGCACAGCCTTTCGACCCAGGTGCCGGCCGCGCTGCACGCCCCGCGATGGCCGCAGGGGGGCAGGACAGAGGGACCGACGGACCCGCCCGCGGAGGAGCCGGGCGCGCGCGGGGGAGTGCGGGGAACAGCGCGCGCTCCGGGGGCCCGGAGTCCTGGGAGTGGCCGCGCGCTCCGCCGCTGCCCAAGCCTGCGCTGGGCACGATTTTTGCAGATACGTAGGCCTGGAGGTGTCATGACCTCACTTAGATCATAAATCAGTGATGCTAATCCTGAGCTCTGTGGTTCAGCAAGTTTAAATTCAGGAGCCAGCTTTTTATATCGAATTGGACAGACATCACTTCTTTTTCTGTGTCCTCTGACCGTGGCCCCTCCCTCTAATGCCAACTGTTTTAGCTTCTAGTACAAACTTCCAAACATTTTCATCATTCCCTCTCAGGAAGTTACTGTAAACCCCTCATCAAATCGTCTCCATTCCCCCCCCCCCCCCCCCCCGCGGGCCCCAACATCCAAATTTATTCCTGACACATTTGAGCCAAAACTAATCAAAAGTTCTAGTCGAGAGAGCTCCAACAGAAATGGAAATGGCCCCAGAAAGGAAGGAGGGACACAGCAAGCCCATCAAAAATCATATTACACCATTGTGGGTACCGAGTAGGCATTCAATGGTTTAACAAAACTGTCTTGTCTTTTTAAAATCTCTTAAAACAAAAAAACAAAAAAACTCCTCTATCCAGGAGTTCCCATCATGGCTCAGCGAAAACGGACCCAACTAGCATCGGTAAGTGGGTGGTTCCATCACTGGCCTCGCTCAGTGGGTTAAGGATCCAGCGTTGCCATGAGCTTCGTTCGTCGCAGATGCGGCTGGGGTCTGGCATGGCTGTGGCATAGGCCGGCAGCTGTAGCTCAATTCCAACCCTAGCCCAGGAACTTCTGTATGCTGCAGGTGTGGCCCTAAAAGAAAAAAATATATGTTATCCAAAAATGACTTGGATTGATTTGTTTCACTGAATATATATATTTGCTTTTTAGGGCCACATCTGCCACATATGGAAGTTCCCAGGCTAGGGTTCCCAGCCACACCAGACCCTAGGCTAGTCTGTGACCTACACCACAGCTCACAGAAACGCCGGATCCTTAACCCCCTGAGTGAGGCCAGGGATCAAACCTGCGTCCTCGTGGATATTGGTCAGCTTCGTTACCACTGAGCCACGATGGGAACTCCTCACTGATGACATTTCAAAATTTCAAATACCCTTACAGACCGTGTCAACCTTTATGTTCATTAAAAGTAGACCTGGATTTGCAGGGACTGGGAAACACTGCTGTTCTGACACTAATAAGCCATCAAGTTGGAAAACATAAAAAGCACCAAGGGGGGGAAACACTAAAGTGAGGGCCAGTGGGATTCTTTGTCTTCTTCTTCCTTTCCTCGTCCTGTGAGTAAATTGTGTTCAGTTGAGGCAAGAACTTGGCTCAGTCCACTGCCGTGGTCTATGAACTGGGAGAGGAAGTTCCTGATTACAGCTTTGGTGAACACACAGATGATCAAACTTGGGCAGAGAGCAGTGATCTGAGTGTAGCAGCTTTGTTTGCAAAGTACAACGTCCTCGCTCCTTCTGGAAACTGGCCCAGGACTCCCAAAGCAAGGCGTGTGGGACTCTGATGCCTTCCAGTTCCTCAGCATCTGCTTTACTAGCTTGGCAGTGGTCTAGGCCCCTGCTTTTCCCCTCTCCTTTCTACTGGCTTTTTTATCCTGAGTCATTTTATCCTGCCAGTGGAGGACAGGCAGGAGTGAAGGGAGTTTGGAATGCCAGGCAGCCCAGCTCTTCTTCTTCTTCCCTTTTTTTTTTTTGCATACAGAGGTTCCCAGGCTAGGGGTCTAATTGGAGCTACAGCTGCTGGCCTACACCATATCCACAGCAACACAAGACCTGAGCGCCGTGTCTGCGATCTACACCACAGCTCACAGCAACACCAGATCCTTAACCCACTGAGCGAGGCTTTGGGGATCGAACCCTCAACCTCACGGTTCCTAGTCGGATTCGTTTCCACTGCACCACGCACAACGGGAACTCCAGCCCTGCTCTTCTTAATGGTCCTTCTAGCGCTGGGCTTGGTGGGAAAAGAACTGTGCTGTTGGCTAAAATGAGATTTTGGGATTATCTGTGGCTTTAATCTGGTCTTCTCACATCCACCATGTCCACAGATAATTAGAGATTACTAGATACATTCAGGAGTTGCATTAGCCTTAAAGAATTTGGAGAAAATCTAAATAGGCTTAAAAACCATCTTGGAGTCCAGAATGTTAAGCTCTATGCTCCAGATAATTAACGTTTTTAAGGCCCCCACCACCACCGCTCTGCCCCAGAGCTAAAATCTCTCCTAAGTAACAACTTACTGAACATATTTTCATTATAACACATTTTGGCAGGAAGGGTGTGCGGAGAAGTGGTGAGGGCAGTTGCAGCTGCGTTCAGAGAGAAGGCCAGGCAGCAGTGGGGCTTTGCCACTTCTCTGTTCTCCAAAGGTACGTGCTGATCCGGGAGGTGTGAGAAGAGCTTTTATTACGAACACGGGCGGCAGGTGGTGGGCAGTTCACGGAGCGGTGCTCTCTCTGTGAGTGTGAGTTCGCCATCCCTCCTCCTGGTGGACACGCTGCCCAGAGGTCTGTTGGGAGCCGTGCGTGGTCCTTAGAGAGGAACTCAGGCCTTCCCCAGTGCTCAGAGGGCTCCTTGCAGAGAGCCTAAGTGGAGGCAGCGGCATCCTTTTGTTTATTGTCTTCCCAATGGGAGTCCTGCATTAGCAGCCACGTGAAAAAGGCATCCTATTACTGCAGGACCGGTTGAGAATATGATGATAACCGTATCTTGTACTTCTGCAAGTATTTGACGGTTTTCAAGGCAATGTGACACGTGTTCTCTTATTTTAGTGTCCCGATAACTGTAAGGACAAATATCTTCATCTCTTTCTGATGAGGAGACTTAGCCATAGAAAGCTAGTTTAAAAAAATAAAAAGCAGAATTAGAGTCCAGAGCTTCTGACGCCCTCCTCGACATCTTTAAAATTTTGTAAGAAAACATCAGAAGTTCTCCTTTGACTACGTTGTCATGCCTGCTATATATTCTTTCAATGTTGAGTACACTCGAGCATGCTAATTTCACACAAGTTTAATTATGCAAATTATACTCATGAAAAAAAAATTGTGTCGTTTTAATAATTTTTTTTTCTTTTTTGGCTGCCCTGGTGGGGTGTGGAAGTTCCCCAGAACAGGGATGGAATCTGAGCCAGAGCTGCAACCTACACCAAAGCTGCGGAAATGCCAGATCCTTAACTTGCTTCTCCAGGTTGGGGATCAAACCACTGTATCCACAGAGATATTAACCCACTGAGCCACAGCGGGGACCCCCTAAATGTCTTTTTGGGGGGGGGTCTTTTTGCCTTTTCCAGAGTCATACTCGTGGCATATGGAGGTTCCCAGGCTAGGGGTCTAACTGGAGCTGTAGCTGCTGGCTTTCGCCACAGCCACAGCAACGCGGGATCCGAGCCGCGTCTGCAACCTACACCACAGCTCACGGCAACGCCCGATCCTTAACCCACTGAGCAAGGCCAGGGATGGAACCCGCAACCTCATGGTTCCTAGTCGGATTCGTTAACCACCTAGCCACGACGGTAACTCCCCCAAATGTCATTTTAAATTTAAATTTTAAAATGACATTTAAAATCTCCTTTGGAATACCGTTATTGTAATACCATTATTGAAATGAGTCGGGATCCCCGTTTACCAAACCACCTCTGGCACAAATAAAATGCTCAGTGTGTGTCCCAAGTATACGTAATCACGACCAAATTTTAGATCCATAGCTATTTTTAGAAAGGTTGATAAAACTTTCTCTGACCTACCCCACATGGAGATAGTCCAATTCATGCTCGAAAAAAAAAGCATTTCAGCTTTTTTCCCGTCGGCACCATTCACAGTGGAGAAGACTGACTTTGGGGCCTCCGCAAAGTATTTCCTTAAACCTCCGCCAACCTCGGGGGAGAGAGAGAGGGGAGATATTACATAAATATCTACATCAAGGTCTTGGATAGAGTTGCACGTTGGCCATATATGGTGAAAGGTAGATTCTCTCCAGTGACTGTATTGTTGGCATATGTTCAAGTGCATATGTCTCCACTCCTGCTCCCAAGAAGCTGGTGCCCAGATGTTTAGCACTGGGGCGGTGGGAGCCGCTGTCTCCAGTTTACATGATGTCTAATAGGCCTCCAGAATGTGCTTAAAAGGCAGTGTTCAGAATTAGGCCCCTAACCTTCTTTGACGTAATTGTCTTCCTTCGGAACCACATCTTGAAGGAAAGGATGTAGCTGGGGAAAGAGAATTCATTTTCTCAACCGGACTTGCTATTTTTTCCCCTGCACTCCACAGTAATCCTTTAAACTAAAAAAAAAAAAAAAAAAAAAAAAATTCAGCTAATTACGGATTTCTACCTGAATAATGCTGCCATTTGCGTGGCTGCATGTCACTGTTTCTGGTTTCTGACCCCCTGTCAGGCCAATTCTGCCTGATTTCACTCATGTGCTGCTGCTTTTTATAATCTGAACATTATTTCCACTCAAATGTTTCCAGCTTTGCAGAGAACCTAAGAATCTAAAAGGGGGGGGGAATCCCTCACCCCTATTATTTGGATAATTATCACTTTGAGTTATTCTGATTTTTGCTGCAAAAGGATACTCTGAGGGAAAAAAATGTGAAAAAAAATTAAAAGTTTTAGTTTAAGACTAAATGTTCTGGCTTACATTTTAAAAATAGAGCTTAGATGGTTTTTCTGGTAATTAGGATTTTTCCCCTTTTTTCTCCTATGCTCAATAAACTCTAACAATTAACAATATATTTTGAAACACAGGACATGGAATCTAAGGCATTAAAGAAGTAAAAAGGCTTTGAGGGGATTTTTAAAGATCTAGTTGCCTAATGTATAAAATGGAACCAGGAAAGACTTCATGTTGGGGAATATGTTTTTCCCCATCTTCTAATGCAATAATCTCTAACCGCCACTTGATCATTAGAGATTTATACACATGATAATTTATGTCAACTTTTATCTGGGACTCCATTTTTTTTTTTTTTACAACGTTTGGCAGCCAACTGCTGATGGAAACTAGAATGTTTCACATTAGTCAGCGGCCCTCTTAAATTATTCTACGAAATAATTTACTGTGGATTACAAATTCTTATATGGCATTTAAAGTTAATGATTAGGCAGAGAGATATATCAAAAATATGATTAGTCACATATGTACCTGACTTGCATGGTTTTAAGTCTGTGCATGTTTTAAAATAAAAGAATTTTTTAAAAAGACATTTTAGGGGTTGTATATTTTTCCAATGAAAGACAGCACATTTTTAAAGAAAAAAGAAACATATTTTTAGAGAAAAAGGAAAATAGATGCACATGCTCCTATAAACCCTCCTCTAATTAAAGGTCCAAAAAAATATTTTCTCTTTCATAATGGCCATTTATAGCATAGGTGTGTGTGGTCTGAAACTGTAAGAACTGATAGTGGTAAAGATTTCTTGCAGCAACACTTGAAATCGAACCATAGAAATCCTAACAAAACATGAGATTTTTCCATGAATCTTGTAGTATCTTTTCTACTGCAAAGAATCAGTAATGAAGTGATATTATCCAACAGAACAAGAAATAAAACAAAACTCAGAGTTCCTCCTAATCTGAAATGAATTAATGCCTCAGTATGTTTCCTTCTACAGTGAAGGCTTCTAGAATTTTATTTGTTGATTTCATTTATCACCCAGGAAAATAAGATGTGGAAGGGTGGCTATGAAAGTTGGATTGAAATTTTATTTGTATCTCAGATTTTTTTTTTTTTTTTTTTTTTTTTTTTTTTTTTTTTTTTTTTTTTTTTTTTTTTTTTTTTTTTTTTTTTTTTTTTTTTTTTTTTTTTTTTTTTTTTT
>PVHT020004019.1:4165395-4210266 GCA_004024745.2 Catagonus wagneri
GCCAGATCTGAGCCACGTCTGTGACCCACACCAGTTCACGGCAATGCCGGATCCCTAACCCACTGAGCGAGGCCAGGGATCAAACCTGTGTCCTCACGGACGCTAGTCAGATTCGTTAACCACTGAGCCACAATGGGAACTCCTCTCAGATGTTTCTTTTTCTCTTCCCTTCCCCTCTCTTTCTATTTAACAGTGGTTTTCTTAACTTTCATTTGATGAAAGCCTAGGTTTTCTCTGAGGGTATTAAAAAGTCTTAAAGTGGTTTTAGAGACTAGCAGGCACAAGGAACTATTTTCCTCTGTGCTTAAAGTCATTGTCAATAGCCTACAACCTGCAATAAACTATTTTTTAAAAAAGGAATTTATGGTGGCTGGTTATTATCCTTCTGAAATGATGTTGCTACAAGTCCGCCCTTGTCAGTCACCTGCAGGAATGACGTGCTTGATCTCAAACAAAGGGAGGGTCTGGATCCACGCAGAGGCTCACGGCAAATTATCTAGGGATGGCCTAGCTTGATAGGCTCTATGCCCTTCGTCACCTTTTCAAAGCGAAAGAATAATAGCCACGCTTGTATTTTAGCCCGATTGCACGAAAAGGCCCCTGTTTGTGTTACAAGGTTAAACCGGGGACTTGGAAAAATATTTGCATGGCTGGTAACAGCAAATTATGCAGCAGAGCCTTGTGGGCAGTGAAGGGAGTAGCGGGCGGACTTTAGAAAGAACTGCACGCCCCCAGCACACACTTAAAGCTGCCTGTCAACACTTTTCCTTGTTTTTGACATTGACTAAGCCCTGCTAAGTTCTCCTCCTTCCTCTCCTTGCCCTCTGAGCACTTTCCTTGGCCGAAGCTGGGACTGTGTGGCAAGCCCCTGGGGAGAGGGGCAGGGAGAGCACCCCAGGTGTGGGTGGGGGAGGTGGAAGGAGCCAGTGGTGGAAGGAACCGGATGAGTCACCAGAGGCTGGATTAGCCTGAGGCTCAGGAACCAGAAGCGGCTGATGTCACAGGCTCACCAAAGGCAGAGGGTCCGCCTTGGAGAGAGAGATTTATAGAGAATGAAGAATGAGATTGTGTATGGCTGGGGAAAGCTGTGAACTGGTCAAGGACGTGAATGAAGAGGAGGAGGGGGGAAGAGGATGAAAGAGGGGGCAATGACAGAAAAACGGTTTGATTGGATTCCAAGAACTGAAGATATGAAATTCCACATTCTAAACCTTCATACTATAAATCGCCATTCCCTGAAGGCAGTAATATATTGTCACAGGTAAAATAATGGCTTTCTCTATTTAAAGCAAACAAAAAGGTTGCTCCTGCAAATGTGAAAAAAAAAAAAAAGTTCTCTGGAGTTTCCATTGTGGCTCAATGGAAACCAATCTGACTAGCATCCATGAGGACGAAGGTTCGATCCCTGGCCTCGCTCAATGGGTTAAGGATCTGGCGTTGCTGTGAGCCGTGGCCGACAGCTACAGCTCCAATTCAACCCCTAGCCTGGGAACCCCCATATGCCGAGAGTACAGCCCTAAAAAGACCAAAAAAAAAAGCTCTCCAAGGTTTGGGTGAATATTGTTTAATATTCAATGCTAAAGCAAAGAAAAATTGGCTTTAAAATGAGAATAAAAATGAGAAACTAAGAACCATCACTTCTTGGACATTAATTTACATAAGCCTACTCTAACATACTGTGCTGTTCATTACTTGTTTTAGAAAGTTATCAGAAGCATATGGTGAGCATGTTTTCAAAGCCAACTTGCTTAGCTCTGTGAAGCAATGTCTAGAGTTAGTTCCTATGGAAAACAGAAGAGAACACACACAACTTTAATCCCATTATTTTGGAAACTTGGGAAAGCTTGGGTATCATCTGAAATGACTTTCTCGTTTTGTGTATTTAGACAAAACACTAATGATTTTATTTAGAAAAAAATGATGCACATTTAGAAAGCAGAAAATCAAAATCTAAAATGAACATGGTCACTTAATACAAAGCTCTGATTTGTAATTGTCTCCATATAAGTGACATCACTTTATCACTCCCTCATAAGATTACCTCTACCGTTTAGCAAGAGCTTTCTAAAACTCAGCCCTAGGGGAAAATCTAAAATCCACTAAAGTATTGGTACACAAAGTTGCAAATGAAAGACCTAAGAGAAGTAAATATACTGAAACAATAAATGTCATCTGTCAAAATAGTGCTTATTTATATTAATAACCTACATAGTTTTTTAATTCAAAATTACATAGCAGCCACTATCCACTAGCATTTATGGAATAACGGATTGCATAACAGTCTCTGTCCATCACTTAATCACCAGTAAGTCCAAAGCTGGAATATTTTTGGCCACATTTATCAAGGGCCACTTTTAAGTGATTGGAACTATCAGTGACTACCCTTTAGCAGACTACCTGCTTTTGATCAAAATATTGCTCAAGAAGTCATCCCCCTTTGAAGTGTCAGGTTTACCTCTGCAATCACGCTGTCAAAAGAAAATGTATTTAAGACAGGAGGAGGAGAATTTATTAATTAAGTATAGCAAAAATGCACAGAAGACAGTGTTCATTCTTTCAACGGAGTCCTATTCTATAATTATCTATAAAGAGCCAGAGTAGAGGAGATTCCAATTAGTGGCCTTCTGGTCAAAAGATGGAAAAACCATTGAAAACTCATGAGAACTTGTCACTGTACTAAAAAAATAAAATCGAGGTGTTCCTGTTGTGGCTCAGTGGAAACAAATCTGAAGAGTATCCATGAGGACTCAGGTTCGAGCCCTGGCTTAAGGAGCCAGCATTGCCACGAGCTACGGTGTAGGTCGCAGATGCAGCTCAGATCTCGCGTTGCTGTGGCTGTGATGTAGGCCAGCAGCTGCAGCTCTGATTGGACCCCTAGGCTGGGAACTTCCATATGCTTGCAGGTGCGGCCCTAAAAAATAAAGACAGAAAAAGAAGAAAGAAAGAGAGAGAGAGAAAGAAAGAAAGAGAAAGAAAGAAAGAAAGGGAAAGAGGGAAGGAAGGAAGGAAAGAAAGAAAGAGAAAGAAGAATCCAATCGAAATATGTTTTCTAAAATATTTTTCTAATTAGCACCTTGTCTGCCTGTGGTTCTGCAAATACAAATAAACGGAAAGCTAAGTCCTTCATTTCTTCCCAGTGTCACACTTAGCTCCAACACTTCTGAATGAAAACAGTTTCCTGGTGTTCTAGGTGTCAGGGCTGGAGAGGCACAGGGATGTAAGAATTCCAGGAAAGGCTGGGGACGGTCACAGAGCAAGGTGGGGGCAGTTAGGGGTGTGCTGGACAGTGTGCTTGTGCCTCCGGCCGTCCACCCCTCATCCTGACCCCCTCGCCACTCTTTGCTAAGAGACCATCTGGGATAAGCAGAGATGCTAATGTGGGCTCATTATCACACAGAACACTGAGCGAGCTATCCACCAATGCTGCAGTCACTCCTTGGTAGCAAGAAAATGCTGAAACGAACCATCGTTGAACCAAACAATGTTAGAGACAGAAGGAACATTAAGGTGGTCTCTCTGGTGACAGTGTCCAGCGAGCTAGGGACTAAACTGGGAATGGAGTAACTCTTGACTCTCAGTCCAAAGCTCTTTAATATGTCAGTTGGCTTAGCAAGGGATTAGAGATTCTATTTTGTAAGATTTAAACCTAAATATTTCATGGTTGTCTATAACATCAATTTAAGTCCAGGTCCCTAGAGTCCCGAATTAAGCCTGGAGCACTTTTGCCCCATCTGAGCCAGAGACCAGTGCTGTCCAGCAGAAATACAATGCGAACCACACAAGTAATTTAAAATTTTCTAATAGCCACATTTTAAAAAGTACAAAGAAACCAGTGAAATTAATATAAATCATACTGTACAGTTTATTTATTGCTGTGTACCAGATCACCCCCCACCTTAGCTTAAAACACACATGTATCATTTCCCAGTTGCTATGGATCAGCACACACAGCAGCTTAGCTGGATAGTTCTGGTTCCAGGCTTCTTCTGAGTTTGCAGTCAAGCTCTCAGCCTGGCTACATCATCTGAATCGAGTGGGGCAGGAGGGTCTGCTTTCAAAATGCACCACTCTGGTGGCCAGCAGTTGGTGCTGGCTGCGGGCTGGGGTGCCACTGTTCTCCTCTGCGTGACCTCTCATCCTCCGGGCCTCTCTTCTCAATCTGGCATCTTCAGCTTCAGAGCCTGTTTTTCACTGAGAACTGGGCTCTGAGACAGTAAGGGAGGAGGGGACGGGGCAAGCTAATAAGAGACAGCAGGAGCGCCCAAGAGACATACCGCCGTCTTTTCCTGATCTAATCTTGGAAGTTCCATCCCATCCCTTCTGCCAAATTCCACGAGTTAGAATCGTTAGACTCAAGCCATCAAGACCAGCCTAGCTTCTAGAGGAGGGAATTACATACGGGCATGAATACCAGGAGGCTGGGGTCACTGGGGGTCATCTTCGAAGCGGCCACCACAAATGCATATTGACCCCAACACGCTTAAAGTATTAGTTAACACGTAAGGAATAGAAATGATTGAGCGCGTGTACCTTTTTTTTTTCATACTAAGCTGTAGAAATGCAGTGTGTACAGTGCACACCTCTGGATGTTCTGCAGCCACCTGAAGACCCAAAGACCCGAACCAAGGGGACTTCCTTCCCAGGAGCTTAGGTGAGTTTAGTCAGCTATCAGCCCTGTATCAAGTGCTAACCACGGCGTGAAACGTGGAGATCCCCAAATCAAGACATCGTGGCGCCTGCCCTTAAAGGGACTCAGCCAGAGAAGTACGAAGTTAAATTCTGAATCTATGTCAACCATTCATTCCTCCTTCAGAGACTCTGGCCTGTGATGGGTTTTGGAATAAAGCAGAGCTCAGCCTCTCCACAGTCCCGGGAAAGGTGAGTGACCCAGAGTCTGCCTGGCCCAGCCGGAGCCTCAAGCAATGACCACATGCATCATTCACTCCCACGCCCAGCCTGAGGCCATGTCTCCAGCCCTGAGCTGGAGCCCATATGTTGGCCTGAAGTCCAATTTGCCTTGGACATGGAGCAAGTTAAATATTTGTTTAACTCAGTACATTGTACTTTCCACTCTTCTCCGCGAGCAGGGCCTGTAGGGGAAGGAAGACGGAGGGGGTACCTTTATTTCAGACGTCTTGGGTGCCTTGGAGGGGGCTCTGAGGAAATGCTCATACACCTCATGGCTGCACCAAACTTCACATATCTGTGACTAAACTGATGTGGGGAGAAAAAAATGTCCGTAATTATTTTACCAGCTATGAATGGATTCAGCATCAGGGAGAATTATTTTTACTCTATTCTCTGTCCTACCTCTGGTAATGCAAATTTCTTTGCTTTTGAAGAATGTACATATGTACTTGACTTACATCTCTTCCCACAATGTACATCCTGGAGTGTATCTGTGATAAGTTATAAGCATCTTGAGAGTATAACTGTGTCGTCAGGGCCTGCTAGAAGAACTTTCATCTTCCAAACTAGCACTTAAATTCTATTTATTAATGGTGATACACTTGACAGCCTGGCTTAAAAATTCCAGGTTTCACTCAGGGGAAAGGCAATCTACTTTTCATTAGCAGTAGAGAAAAACTGCTTTCTAAGGGGTCTTACCAAAGCAAACAGTAGTTATTTATTTATTTTTTAATTTTTTAGTAGTCATTTATTTTATTTAAAATTTTTTCTTCCAGTTTTATTGTAATGTAATTGACATAAAGTACTGTATAAGGGGTAGAATATAATGATTTAACAAATATCATGAAATGATATACCATGATAAGTTCAGTGAACATCCATTATCTCGTCTAGGTACAAAATTAAAGAGAAAAACATTTTTTTCCTTGTGATGAGAATTCTTAGGATTTATTCTTTTAACAGCTTTCATCTATGACATACAACAGTGTTAATTATCTTTATCATGTTGTATATTACGTCTCCAGTACTTATTTATCTTATAACTAGAAGTTTGTAACTTTTGACTGACTTCATCCAGTTCCCTCTCCACCCAACTCCCAGCTCTGGTAACCACGCAAATCTGATCTCTTTTTCTATGAGTTTGTCTTTGAAGTATAATTGATCTACAAAACTATGTTAGTTCCTGGCATACAATATAGTGAATTCCACTTTTCTGTCCATTTCAAAATGATCACTAGGATAAGTTTAATTACCATTATCACCATACAAACATATTACGTAATTACTATATTCCCTCCACTCTACATTTATACCTATGACTCATTTGTTTTGCAACTGGAAGTTTGTACCTCTTAAATTTCCTCACCTATTTTTCTCCCTCCCCCACACCCTCCCCCTGTGGCAATCACTTGTTTGCTCTCTGAATTTATGACTCTGTTTTGTTATGTGTGTTCATTTGTTTTGTTTTTTAGATTCCACATACAAGTGATATCATACAGTATTTGTCTTTCTCTGTCTAACTTGTTTCAATTAGTATAATATCCTCTGGATCTACTCATGTCATTTCAAGTGGCAAGATTCCATTTTTTTTTTTTACGGCTAAGTAATATTCCTTTGTGTGTATATGTGTGTGGGGGGTAGATAGACAGATTGTTAGATCTCACATCCTCTTTATCTGTTCACTTATTGATGGGCATAAGTTGGTTTCAACAACCTGGTTTTGTAAATAGTGCTGCAATGAACATATGAGTATATACAGATTTGCTAATTAGTCTTTTCATTTTGTTCAGATAAATACCCAGGAGAGGAATTGCTAGCTTGCATGGTAGCTCTATTTTTAGTTTTTTGAGGAATCTCCATACTGTTTTTCACATTGACTGCACCAATTTATAGTCCCACCAATAGTGCATGAGGCTTAGTAGTCATTCATTTTAAAGTTAGAGGAAAATTCATGCCTGTCTCAATGGGAAGAAATCAGTTTTATTCAGACGGTATCTGGAAAAATCATCCTGAATATCTTTATTTCTAGTCTTCATAAAAATCACTACTTAGGAAAAAAAAAACTGAAGACAGTTTCAAGACTACAAATAAAAATAAAATAATACATCTCTTACATGTAATGCCCATCCCCCCATTTTTATCACGTATGCATAAACTCATCAAAGTTATAGTAGTTGCAACTTTAAAATAAAATGTCTTCTTTCCACAGTGTGGACACACTTTTTAAAAAACACGATGACACATCTCACTTCTGTGTTTAATAATGTCATGATTTTGGTTGACCTGCCACAGGCTGGGGCTCAGCCGTACAACCTGGAAAAACATTCAGGGGGTCCGGAACACAGAAAAATCCCCAAAGCTGTTTGGCTGGAATTTGGATGGTGAAATTAAAGCTTCTGTTCTGTGTAAATCTGCCCAGATTTAGTGTTTTATAGCATTAGGCACTGCTCTGGGAGCCAAAAACTGACTGTGTCTAAGGGTCCCTCCAAGAATAGAAGCCCCCATACCCTGAAGTCAGATTATATTAGAGAAAGAGATTACTTTCAAAAATTCCATTGTAAATGCAATTTATACACATCTTTTCACGTGTAGAATGGCTACATTGTACAAGTACAGTTTGCTTCTGGTTTGGAGGTTCTGAATAAAAACTAAAAGAAATAGCATTTTTGGAGTTCCTGTCATGGCTCATCAGTTAATGAACCCTACCAGCATCCACGAGGAAGTGGGTTCCATCTCTGGCCTCTCTCAGTGGGTTAAGGATCCGGCATTGCCATGAACTGTGGTGTAGGTGGCAGATGCGGCTCGGATCCCGGGTTGCTGTGGTGTAGGCAGGCAGCTACAGCTCCGATTGTACCCCTAGCTTGGGAACCTCCATAGGCCACAGGCAGGGCCCTAAAAAGACAAAAAATAAAAAATAAAAGAAATAGCATTTTTAATTGGCTTTGAGATGATCATCATGCTCAAATATGGCATATTTGATGCAACACACGACTGCACTTTTGAAGTTTTAGAATGCAAATTTAAGCCACAGTATATATTCTAGCAAATATACATGTATCCGTTTTGCCTGGGTAGATACATAAATGCAGGTACATAATGTGTATAGTGGCAATCGTAAAAATATATTTCTTTTTTAAGATTATAGATCTTGTCATTAATTCTAACACATCTCACAAAACAAATGCTTCCTTGCTGTAATAGCACTGGCGGCTATGAAGGATGGGGAATGTGCCGCTCTTTGGAGAATGAGAAAGTAAATAACATCTTCCAGCCTTTTCCATCCGAACTTGGGTTTGCTTCTTAAAAGGAGCAAGCTGAGTCCATCAGCTAAACCTCGAAGCTTGAACTTTGCTTTGAAACTGGAACTCCTGTCACTGGCCGGCCCTGTGACTGCCAGCAGTCTCCCAGGGTCTCGGGTTCCCCGGAGGGATTGCGTGGCCTGGTTCAGCGGAAAGTGGGCCTTCCCACCCCGGGAAAGATCTGGTTTGCTGCCCTCTTCCCTTCTAGGCCATCCTTGCGGTGCGGATCCAGAGCTTGGCAGGGGCGGTGAGCCCGCTGCCCCCGGCAGGTCCACTCGAGGGGTCGCTGGACCTGCGACCTGGACATTGCGCCCTTCTCCTCCGGACTCGCGGAGCGCAAGCGCAACTACAGCGGGTCCGGACCCGCGCTAGAAGACCTCCAGCGTCTCCCGCACAGCCCCGGCCTCCCAGCGCGCCCTGGCCCTGGAACCAGAAAGGGAGGCGCCACTCCCGACGAAGAACTGGGGGATCCTGGCTGGAGTGGCTCAAACCAGGGTCTCCCGTATCAGACTCTCCTTAAAAAATCCCAAACTCCTGGGGGGCGTGGGGCGGGGTGGGGGTAAATTCGTAAATGATGCCCTGGTTCCTCACCGCTCACGGCAGCGTCCACGCGGACCCCACGCCTCGGGGGACCAGCGGGTTCCCACGCAGGCTGGAGCAGTATGGTGGACTCTCTGGTGGGGACTTGCGGGGCAAATAGATTTAAAAGTTTTAAAACTCCAACGCGAACGTATCAAACTCACGAAGCTTCAGCTTCCCAGTCCTTGACTTGCACTGCCCCTTCCAAATCCTTGGAAGGAGCACTAGCAACGCTGGATTCTGAATTGTGGTCTTTATCTGACGCCCCTCCCCCCACCTCCCGGCCCCCACCCCAAGCTCGGACCCGCAGCTCGCAGAGGTGGCCCTCCAGCCTCCCGGCCGCCGCTGCCCGCAGGGACCCGCCTCCCTCCTGCAGCGCGCGCTTTGGTTACGGGGCTGTTTGGGGTGCGGCCGGCAGGCGTAACTATGGAGTAATTCCCAACACCAAACTGACGTCTGCGAGCCACAGGTTCAGACTACGACGTCATTTTCACACCTCCTTTTAAGTTTGTCTTGCCTGTTTTGAGCCCGCCAAGGGCACAGGCCAACAAGGCAGCTGAAGCAAAAATGTTGCCGTTTCGAGCAAGTATAGATTCCGTGGGAGTTGTCATTTCCCCAAGAATCTTTTCCTTTTCCTTTTTTTTCTTCTTGGTATACTGATTTCATCTCTTGGCCAAGGTTCTGAAATTGAATATTAAATTTCATGGCTTTTATATATTGTTGAAACCAGTGTGCCATGAGGAAATATATGCAGTATTACATCTCAAAAACAAAACAAAACCCCCCCAACCAAAGCCTTCTCTTTAGGGGAGCCTGATTAAGCAGCTGGAGAGAGAAGAGTGAGGATTCTAGAATCAAGAGAAAGGAGCAGGAAGGTCTCCCTAGCTGTCATCAGAATATCCCCCCTTCCCACAGAACAAATAAATAAAGCGTTGATTGCCTCTAAACCTCAGGCCTAACCTGAAAAGTGTGATGTAGTCCAAAACTTTAGATAGCATCACTTTTTTCTATGGAAGCAAACTTTGCAAATCAAGGCTTTAAAAAAATTTCCTTTTATAAGCACAAGAGGCAGATGGGATCGCTCACTAAAGAGTGGAAGAAACACAGCACCTTTCCTCCTTTAGAATCTTCCCAACTATTCTCTGGTTGAGAGAACTATCCAAAGCCTACACTTTAAAAGTTTAAAAATCTGCCCACGGTTATCAGCTTTATTTTGTGTTTGATTCTTAACAAGGCGAGGGTATTTTAATAAACACTTGCAAATAGAAGCAAAACGAAAATAGATATTTGGCAAATGGCATTTTCTCTTATTGCTTGGTAATGTTGCTGTCGTTCCTTTTTCCCAAAGGAAGGGGGTAAAAAGAAGAAAAAAAATGTGAGCAAGTGTGCATTTTGTCTTGTTCTAAAGTTTTCGATCTTAAATCTCTGTCTCCAGCATAATCACATCTGGTGAACCCAAGCTGGCTTCGCTTGGCTGGGCCAAGGTAGGGGACCCCTGCCGGGCCTGTATCTGGCTCTAAGGATACTGTGGAGGACCCAGGTGGCTGCAGCCAGGCAGGGGAGGCCCAGAGATCATCAGCCACTTCCTCAAGTCCCAGGCCAACCCAGAAACTTTCAACCTGGTGCTTTATTTAAAGTGCACAGTTTTTGCAAGCCAGTCCCTTCTGCTGGGCCAGGAGGCCCCAGCACATGTCCCCTGCTGCACGGGGAGGGTCCAGAAGCAAGCGGATCCGTCTGGGCCACAGCTGCAGGGTCGGGAGCTCCTCTCGGACTCGGCTCCTTTCAGAAAACTCTTTTCTTGTCGGATGTGGTTTCCCTTTAATTAATCACTCATGCCTGCGTGTCCGCCTCGCCGCTTCCCCACTCTTCCTTCAGCCCCTCATATGATCCGAATTTGGAAGAGGGAGCACAGGCCGAGCATCTGGGGGTGGCGAGGATGTATCTTCCGTTGGCCGCCATGGAGAGACCCCAGTTGGTGACACTCTGGGAGAGTGGCCTTCTGGAAGATCCATTCCCACCCCCCACCCCAACTTTCTAGCGGGTTGGCCACGCAGGCCTCAGAGGTTTCACAGTTCCAGGCCTCGGCCTGGGTGGTCCAGGTGTTGCGTGTGGTCTCAAAGCCCCGTATTTCTGTCAGGTTCTCTCCTTTCTCCACCTTCCTCTCTCCTCTCCCCTCCCCTTGCCCCGGGAGCTGGCATCCAGCTGGCATGAGCCACTTTTTTGCCTCTCACTGACACTCCACAACTTCAAGGATCCCCGGGGCCTGGTTTGGCCTTCTCCGGCAGAGCGGCTTCCTGGACAACCAAGGTGCAAACCAGCCAAGCTCCCCGCAAGTGCGGCCCCCTGAAATTGTTGGCCAAGGTCTGTTCAGTCACCTTCAGAGATACTGGCCCCAAACCTGAATGTCAAGCTAGCTAGTCTCAGGGTCCTGGGCCATGTTGGCGAACCAGGCGGGACGCGGCGGGTGTACACTGACTGAACTGCCTGTTTCCCTTGTTGTGTTTAATTCTCTTGTCACTTCCAAGCCATGAAGGGAAGCCTCCCACGCGGGCCTCAGCTTCAAGGGCGCAGCGGGATGTGGCTGGGACCACCCTGGGGTTCGGGTGTCTCCAAATGTGGCGCAGGCCACTCCCCGCCAAGGGAGATGGAATCGGATATTCATTCCCATTTTGTGAGCTTTCGCGGGTCTGAAGAGACCACTTGGGGATCGGGGTGCAAACTTGCGTAGCGGAACTAGCGGGGCTCCACTGCACCCGCTGCCTTGGGCGGCTCGGGCGCCACGTCCCCGGCCATCTTCAGCCAACCGGCCGCCGTGCGCTGGGTGCGGGCCTCGGCTGTCCAGCCCGACCGAAGGCCCTTCGGTGGAAGCAAGCTCCCGAGGCCGCAGGCGCCGGGCGGGGAAATAACCCGCTTTTTACCGAGCTCGGGGAGGGCTGAGCGCGAAAGCGGGCCCCGCGCGTGGACTCGGCCGGCTCCGGGCCCCGCGGCCCCCCGCCCGCATGGGCCGCGTTCCCAGCAGCCGGGAGCGCTTCCTCCCTCGGTCACGGATCCAGGCCGCTGGTCCAGCTGTCAAAACAGGGGGTGTCTCTTTCATTCTGGCTCACAAAGTCCCAAAGGGGAACAGGGGGCCTTAATGCTTGTGTTTGGACACAAGCAATTATCCCTAATTATTCTTTTTCTTTTGAGCCTGCCCGTCCCACCGGCGAGCTCGCCGCGGAACAGGCCCCGTAATCCTCTCCGGTCGGCGGATCGCAGTGGGTTCTGTGCGGCCCGAGGCTCGGCCGCTTTCATGTCACTGCGGGTTTAGAGCTGATTCAAACTCATTGCGATGGGGGAATTAACCCCGGGGCCCGGGCTTTCAGGGGCCTCTGATAAGAGATTATACGTGTTGATGGCAAGCTTTTCTTGGCAAAATGTTTTCAAAGGGCTTGGAGTTGTTAAATCAAAGCGCCATTCAATTGCTCGGGACCGCCCCCTCCCCCTCCTCCCGCCCTTCCCCCCGTCTCGTCCCTTTTCCCTCCGTCCCCTCCCCCTGTCCTCGCCCCCCCAGCGCCGCCCGCGACTGCCCACCGCGAACCGCCCGGCCTTCCCCGAGCTGCAAGTCACTTTCCTTACTAAGATTTTCCTTCGCTGCCTCAGCACGGAGGATTGTTTTTGTAGGTGCTCCCGCTGCTGGGCACTTTGGTACCCCCTTCCCCGCCCTCTCTCTTTCTCCGTCCCCTCCCACACACACTTGCTCTGGCAAAGAAAACACAGCCCAGATGAAAGACTCCTTTTTTTTTTTTTTTTTTTGGTAGAAAACGGAGGTGACTGGGTGGGATGAAGAGGAGTAAAAGAAGGGTGGTGTTCGTGCCTCCCTCCCCTCATCAAAGGTCGGCGCAGTCAGAGGGGGAGCTGTGGGGTTAAAGAGTGTGGTGGGTAGAGTTCAGATGTGCCGCGAATCTCACGGTCCTGCCCTGGGGGCGACGCGGGGCGGGGGCGGGGGCTCCCAAAGGAAAAAAGCAAGCGTTGGGAAGGCTGTGTGGTTGCAGATTGTGCGCTGCGGAAACTCTCTTTATTCAGCCGATTTGTAAATTACAAAGGCTTGTTGCTACTCCGCTGGGCCTGCTCGGGTGGCAGTGGGGAAATGCAACTTTTAGATGGGGGTTGGAAAGGTCCTACAGAGACGGGATAGACATCTCCCCACTTAAAAAAAAAAGGTATTAAAAAGCAAGTACCAAATATGTGAAACCGTGCCCCCTGTCATCTTTCCCCACACTAGCCCCCCTCCAATATATCACACATACCACGCCGTTATTGGTCAATTCCCACACCTAGACTCCTCGGCCATCCAGATCTTTATCCCTCTTCTCCTACCCACTTCCCCACCCCTGCCCGTGGACTGGAACACAGCCCTCCCCCCCCCCTCCCCGCGTTTGGCTGGTTTGACACCCTGCCTGGTCCCTGCTAGGAACCCCCGGGAGAGATGGAACAGGATTCTGTTCTTTATACCTTGGGGCCCTGCTGGGAATGGGCTGGAAATTGGGAGAGCTGACTGCCTGATTCATTATCCACACCGCACACTGGATTGGACTCCATGGCATACCAGCTGATGCCTATGCTCCCTAGAATTCTGCATTGCATCAAGCTTCTAGGCTATTGGTCTGTCCACCGCCTTCCTGTTTACTTTTTCCTTTCCACTCTAGCTCTGCTAAGACCCAGTGTGCCTGTGCAGAAGGCTGGTGGTGAGCCTGGCCGAGTTATAAAAAAACTTGGTGCCAAGTTGGCACCCTTTTGGTCTGCTGGCTTCCTGAAGGATAACTGGTTCCTTGATTTGTTTTTCTGCTTCTTTCATGGTTAATGAGCTATGGGCCCTGCAGGAAGCAAAATTCAGTTATGACTTTATATTTTTACATTGCTATGGAATCTTTGGCCCTGTGTCTCCCAGTAATTGGCTAATAGATAGCCAGCTTTGTCTTTTTTTTAAAATATTGTCTGAGGTACACATGATTTTTGTAATCTTACTCTATTTCATTGGTAATATTTTATTTAAATTTTTGACTCTGCATTGATAATTGAGACTCACTCAGTCTTCCTTTTCTCATGCTATTGTCTGGCTTTAGTATCTGTTATACCAAACTCAATCCATTCCAGCCCACACGTATTTATTGATTGCCTCCTATGTTCTAGGCTCTCTCAACAGTAAACAAAACATAAAAAACGGCAAAAGTCTTTGTCGTCATGGAGTCTACATTATAGTGGAGAGACAGACAAGAAACAACAAGAAATAAATACATGACATAGCATACTGGAAAACGATACATGCTGTTGTAAAAATAAAGCAAGTATTAAAAAGAGATGATAAAATGTGTTGGAGCGGATATAGAAGAATTGGAACTTTCATACACTGTGTATAGAAATGCAAAATGGTATAGCCACCTTGGAAAACAGCCCGGCAATTACTCAAAAGATTAAATATGGAGTTATCTTATGGCCCAGCAATTCTACTCCTAAGTGCGTACCCAAGAGAAGTGAAAACTTATGTCCACACAAAAACTTGTACACAAATGTTTGTAGCAGCATTTTTCATAATAGCCCTAAAGTGGAAAAATCATTGTCTATCAACGGATGAATGGATAAATGAAATATGGTCTATTTTGTTTGGCTATAAAAAGAAATGAAGTTCTAATACATGCTACAACATGGATGAAACTTAAGTACTTAATGCTAAGTGACAGAAGCCAGTTACAAAGTATATGACTATGACTCCATTTATATAAAATATTCAGAGTAGGCAAATCCATATTCACAAAAAGTAGACTGATGGTTCCCAGCGGCTAGAGGAAGGGGGATTTGGGGGAGAAAGGGAATGACTGTAATGGGTACAGGGGTTTGGGGGGGTGATGCAAATGTTCTAAAATTGATTGTGGTAATTCTGTGAATATAATAAATACCATTGAATTGTATACTTTTAGTGAGTAAATTTCATGGTATGTGAATTGTATCTCAAGATAGCACATACAAATAAATCAGTGCACAGTGATTAGGAGTGTGATGGTGGTGGTGATAAGGTTGCTTGCAATTTTTATTTTTCTATTTAGTTATTTTTTTCTTTTTAGAACTGCACCTGTGGCATATAGAAGTTCCTGGGCTAGAGGTCAAATCGGAGCTGCAGTTGACTCCACAGCTATAGCAACACCAGATCTGAGCTGCATCTACGACCTACACCAAAGCTTGAGGCAATGCCAGATCCTTAACCCACTGAGTGTGGTCAGGGATCGAACCGGCATCCTCATGGATACAAGCTGGGTTCTTAACCAGCTGAGCCACAACAGGAGGAACTCTCTTGCTTGCTATTTTTAGAAAAGACTTTTTTGAGATGACATTTGGGCCAAAAGTTGAAATGAGGGCATTACCCAGGTAGATAGCTGGAGGAGACCATTACAGGTAGAGGAAACAGTGCCAGCCAAAGCTCTAAGGTGGGAACCTGGCTACTGGAGGAACAGTGGATAGGCTGGTGTGGCAGAAGTAGAGACGGGGCAGCAGGTGCGTTGAAGAGGAGGTCAGAGATGAAACCAAGATAAGGTATGGGGGGGTGTGGGGGTGGTATAAGCCTTCTGCCTTGTGGGCTTGAGCAAGTTGGAGTAGAGGAAACACATGAACCTGCTTACTTTTTAAGGGATTTCTGGATTACAGGAGGGGGAGGATGATGCAGGGGACCAATCAGGAGACTGTTAGAGTCCAGGTGAGAGAGACAAGTTCAGGGTAGGTCAGTAGCAGTGGAACTGGAGATAGATGGTCAGATTTTAGATATAGTTTGAGGTATTATCAATGGAATTTCCTGGTGGTTTGGATGTGGAATCTTAGGAGAAAAGGGCTTTTAGACTATAAGGTTTTAGGGTTGAGCTACTAGAAAGATGACATCACTAACAACCGAGATAGGGTAGACTGGAATAGAGTAGGTTTCCAGGAGAAGGGCAGGATTGCCACGCTTCCCGTGTTAAGCTTGAGGTTTCTATTAGATACCCTAGTGGAGCTGGCTCCTAGACAGTTGGTTCTATGAGTCTGGGGCACAGGGGGAGAGGTATGGTCTGGAAATGGGAGGCTGGCAACTGTTGCATGTCGACAGCATGCAAAGCCATGTGACTGAATGAGAATGGTGGAGGAACAAGCATACATACAGAGAATGGGATAAGGGCTGAGTGCCATGACGCTCCAATGTTGAGAAGTCAGGGACAAGAGGAAGAACCAACTAAGGAGACTGAGGTGTCAACAGTGATGCAGGAGGAAAGAGAGCGAAATATCTTAGCAACCAAGTGAAGAAAGGCTAACAAGGAAAAGGGAGTGATCCACTGTCTTTAAATGCTGCTGAGACTGGAAAAGTGTGTTTTCAGTAGAGTGGTGCAGGGGAGAACCTGACGGAAATTACTACTTCAAAGAGAATAGGGGGAAAGGAATGGAAGGGAGTGTAGACAACACTTTCAAGGAATTTTGCCGCAACTGAGCAGAGAAGCTGAGGGGAGATGGTAATGTCGAGAGAAAGTTTCTTCCAAGATGGAAGAAATAGGAGTTCCCATTGTGGCTCAGCGGTAAGGAACCTGATTTTTATCCGTGAGGATGCAAGTTTGATCCCTGACCTTGCTCAGTGGGTTAAGGATCTGGCATTCCCATGAGTTGTCGTGTAGATTGCAGACATTGCTCAGATCCCATGTGACTATGGCTGTGGCTGTGGCCGGCAGCTGCAGCTCTGATCCCTAACCTGGGAACTTCCATCTAACATAGGCACAACCCTAAAAACACCAAAATAAATAAATAAATAAATAAGATGGATGAAATAGCCATACGCTAACAGAAATGATCCAGTAGGGAGAGAGAGAGAGAGCAATTGCTGGAGAGATATCCATTACTAGCCCTTAGATCAGAGGAAATAATATCTGATTCTCAAGTGGGGGGATTAACTTCAGATGGAAATGTGGCTATAAGTAGCAGATAAGAAGACAGAATATGTGGCCCTTAGACCAGGAAGAGGGCAAAGGTAATATCAGAAGTTCTGATTGCTTCAGTTTTCTCAGGGTTTTCAGTGGGTAAGGAGGTGGGATGAGGTGTTGGAAATTTGAGAACAAAGGAAAAGGTGTGAAATAGTGAAGTATGAGAGTAAGAGGTAAATGGCCTAGGAAAAATGTTGCATGTCTGTCAGGAGCATTTAGGGCTCACTTGAAGTTTGTGATACTCATTTTAAGATGGGCCCTTTAGTTGGGTGTGCATTTTTCTTCGGTAGGCTCAGAGGAGGTAGAAAGTTGGATTTAACCAGGATCATGGTTTGCCAAGTGGCAAACCAAGCGAGTGGGACTCAGGAGTAAGGGGCAGTGGCCTGGAAGGATTTCAGGTTGGGTGAGGTGGGAAGGGAGGAGAACATCAGGGCATGAGAGGCAGTAAAAGGTGGCAGGATCATTGGATGTGGGTCCTGGTAGGTTCAAGGGTTTTTGAATTCAGGGTACTGGAAAGGAGCTGGAAAGTTACCAGGAGGTGATTAGAGGTGGTGGTTAGAGAGGGGCTGCATGAAATTGAAATTGTGGCGGGTTCCAGTTACAGGGGTGAACAGGTGGAGTACAAGAACACTGGAGAAGGAGAGCTCAAGGAACACAGTGTTAGACCATTGGAAGGGTCATCCACGTGTATATGGGAGTCACCAAGAATGAAGATAGGAGAAAGATGGACAGAGAGGCAGGAGCCAAAATAGTTGAGAAGTGAGGATGAGGACCCAGAAGTCATAGATAAAATGACTTGGGACATTCCCACCTTTCTTTGGAATAGTTGGAATAATACCTGGATGACCAGTTCCTTAAATGAATATAAGTTTTTAAACTAATGATTTAATTTTTTAAATAGCTAATACTCTATTCAGGTGTTTTAATTTCATCTGTAGCTTGGATAATTTATATTTTTCTAGGGTTAATGATCATTTTGTTAAAGGTTTCAAAAAAATTTTTTTTCAAACTTAATGGTTTGTTAAAAATTATCCTTTATGAGACCAAAGACCTGTACTCTGAAAACTGTAAGATGCTGATGAAAGAAATCAAGGATGACACAAACAGATGGAAAGACATACCATGCTCTTGGATTGGAAGAGTCAATATTAGCAAAATGACTATACTACCCAAGGTCATCTACAGATTCAATGCAATTCCTATCAAATTACTAAGGACATTCTTCACAGAACTAGAACGAAATATTTTGAAGTTTGTTTGGAAGTACAAAAGACCCAGAATAGCCAAAGACATCCTGAAAAAGGAAAATTGAGCTGGAGCAATCAGGCTCCCTGACTTCAGACTATATTACAAAGCTATGGTCATCAAAACTGTATGGTACAGGCACAAAGACAGAAATATAGATCAGTAGAACAGGATAGAAAGCCTAGAATTAAACCCACGCACCTACAGCCAACTAATCTATGACAAAGGAGGCAAGAATATACAATGGAGAAAAGACAGCCTGTTCATTAAGTGGTGCTGGGAAAACTGGAGAGCCACATGTAAAGGAATGAAATTAGAACACTCCCTAACACCATACACAAAAATAAACTCAAAAGGGATAAAAGACCTAGATATAAGACCAGATACTATAAAACTCTTAGAGGAAAGCATAGGCCCAACACTCTCTGACATAAACAACAGCAACATCTTCTCAGATCCACCTGTTAGAGTAATGACAATAAAAACAAAAATAAATAAATGGGACTTAAAAGTTTCTGCACAGCAAAGTAAACCCTAAACGAAACGAAAAGACAACCCACGGAAAGGGAGAAAATATTTGCAAATCAATCGACTGACAAGGGATAAATCTCCAAAATTTATAAATCCTCTTACAGCTCAACACCAAAAAAAAAAAAAAAAAACCAAAACCAAAAACAAAACCCATCAAAAAATGGGCAGAAGATCTAAACAGACAATTTTCCAGAGAAGACTTACAGATGGCCAAAAAACACATGAAAAGATGTTCAACATCACTCATTATTAGAGAAATGCAAATCAAAACCACTATGAGGTACCACCTTACACCAGCCAGAATGGCCATCAAAAAGTCTACCAACAGTAAGTGCTAGAGAGGGTGTGAAGAAAAAGGAACCCTATTACACTGTTGGTGGGAATGCAAATTGGTGCAACCACTGTGGAAAACAATATGGAGATTCCTCAGAGAACTCAAAATAGAATTACCATTTGATCCAGCAATCCCACTCCTGGGCATCTATCCTAAGAAAACCATGACTCGAAAAGACACGTGTACTCCAGTGTTCATTGCAGCACTCTATACAAAAGCCAAGACATGGAAACAACCTAAATGTCCATTGACAGAGGAGTGGATAGGGAAGATGTGGTACATACACACAATGGAATATTACTCAGCCATTAAAAGGAAAGAAATAATGGCATTTGCAGCAACATGTATGGACTTAGAAATTATCATGCTAAGTGAAGTCAGTCAGACAATGAGACACCAACATCAAATGCTATCACTTACACGTGGAATCTAAAAAAAGGACACAATGAACTTCTTTGTAGAACAGATTGATTCACTGACTTTGAAAAACCTATGGGTTCCAAATGAGACAGGTTGGGTGGGGGTGGGGGGGTGCAATGAGGGCTTAGGATGGAAATGCTATAAAATTTGGTTGTGATGATTGTTGTACACCTATAAATGTAATAAAATTCATTAAGTAATTAAAAAATAATTAAAATAAAAATAATAAACAAATAAATAAATAAATATTATCCTTTAGGAGTTCCCATTGTGGCGCAGCAGTATTCATGAGGATGGGGTTCAATCCCTGGCCTTGCTCAGTGGGTTAAGAATCTGGTATTGCCATGAGCTGTTGTGTAGGTCTCAGACTTGGCTCAGATTCCATGTTGCTGTGGCTGTAGTGTAGGCTGGCCCCTACCTCTCCGATTTGACCCCAGCCTGGGAACCTCCATATGCCTTGGGTGAGGCCCTAAAAAGCAAAAAAAAAAAAAAAAAAATTATCCTTTAATTTAAAAATATTTCTTTATTTTTAAGTAGGCCTGCTTTTGTATTTGTGTGTTTTTTCTCTTTTTAGATCAATCTTGAAAGAAGTTTGTCCATTTTATTTGTTGTTTCTTTTCAAATAATCTGTTATTGGCTTTGATGATTCTCTTTAAGTTGACTTTGTCTTTGACCTATTTCTGCTCTTCTCTTATTTCCTTATTTCTACTTTGGGTTTATTCAGGAGAGGTGCGTCAATGGCAAATTATCTCAGACTTTGAGAAGGTCTTTATTTCACTCTGACTTTTGACCTAGTATTCTAGCTGGTGTAGAATTCTAGCTGCCAGTGCTTTGCAGATATTATTCCATGACTTCTGGCTTCTGTTGAGAAGTCTGTTAACCTAATTGCCATTCTTGTCTAGATTACCTGCCTTTCTTTCTGATAGCTTTTAAGATCTTTTCTATGTCTTAAGAGTTTCTCTCTCATGATGATCTACCTGGGGATGGCTTCATTCTGACTTACTGTAATTTCTAAAACAATTTGTGACTTCTATTACTTCTGATTTTTTTTTTTTTTTTTGTGGCCATTCCTGGAGAACATGGGAGTTCCTGGGTCAGAAAATGAACTCTTGCCACAGCTGCTACGTGAGCCACTACAGTGACAATGCTGGATCCTTAACCTGCTGCACCATCAGGGAATGCAGCCATTATCTTTTATTAATAGCATCTTTATTGACATATAATTCACATACTATAAAATTCAAAGTGTACACTTTAGGAGTTCCCATTGTGGCTCAGTGAAAATGAACCCGACTAGTATCCATGAGGACGTGGGTTTGATCCCTGGCCTCACTCAGTGCATTAAGTATCTGGCATTGCCATAAGCTGTGGTGTAAGTCACATGCAGCTCAGATCCTGCATTGCTGTGGCTGTTATGTAGGCTGGCAGTTGCAGCTCTGATTTGACCCTTAGCATGGGAATTTCCATATGGCCCCAAAAAGCAAATAATAATAGTAAAAATGATAAAATAAAGTGAATGCGTCAATGGTTTTAGCATATTCACAGAGTCATGTAGCCATCACCATCGATTACTGTTTTTCTTCCATTCATCTTATTCTCTCTTTCTGGAATTACTTTTAAACATATATTGGACTGTTGGGATTGGAGGGGGCCCTTGCCCCTCACTAAAAGTCATAATTAATTGAGAGACAGGCAAGGAAATTAGACAGATGCAGATCAAAATAGTAGCTCTATTGCTAATAAATGCTGTGTTGGAGGATGTGGCTTAAATGTCTGACAACCATAAATCTTTCAGAACTAGACCTAAGAATTAGAACGATCCCTCTGTTGCAGGCAGCAATGAATTACCATATGCTCCCCACATGGAGCTTGTCTTGTAAAATGTGGGGTCAAGAGTTGTAGATCAGAAAGCATGTTCTCTGTGGGCAGACTGACGCCCAAGAGGAGTGCAGGAGGTAGGGGCCTGCTGTGCCCCAAACTCACCAATAAGATGTTACTCCAGCATAAGGAAGCCACATTGTCACACTGACTGATGTTCCCCTACACACACATGCCTGCAAAAGGACCCAAATTATCTGATAAGCAAACACAGTTCTGATAACCAAACCCAATAAATGCAAACAAAGTGACAGATATTTTGAAAATGCAAAATTTGGGACAAGAGAATTGAACATTATGTGCTGAATACAAAGAATAACATGTAAATTATATTTATCCCCAAATTTTCAAGAATATGGCAGTTTAGAGAAATTTATAAAATACAGTGAGTTAAATGTATGAGTTATGGGGAGCCCTTTGTGGCTCCGTGGTTAGCGAATCCAACCAAGAACCATGAGGTTGCGGGTTCGATCCCTGGCCTTGCTCAGTGGGTTAAGGATCCGGCGTTGCCGTGAGCTGTGGTATAGGTTGCAGATGCGGCTCGGATCCCGCGTTGCTGTGGCTGTGGTGAAGGCCAGCAGCTACGGCTCCTGTTAGATCCCTAGCCTGGGAACCTCCATATGCCACGGGTGTGGCTCTAGATAAAAAAAGGCAAAAAGACAAAAAAAAATGTATGAGTTATGGAGAGGCAGGATCAAGATGGCAGATAAGTTAGACCTTCCCCCATCTACGTGTAGAACAGTTTGCACAGAACATCTATTGAATGCTGGCAGAAGACCTTAAACCTCCAAAGAAGGCAAGAAACCCTCCACATTACTGGGTACATCAAAAGGAAAAAAAAAAAAGAGAGAGAGAGAGAGAAAGGAATCAGGATGGGACTAGAACTCCCAAGAGGGCGCTGTGAAAGAGGAAATGAACCCACACCCTGGCTTACTGACGAGGAGATCAGCCGAGAAGGAGGGACCTCAAAGCCTCAGAAAAAAGCACAGTAGCTGGACGAGGAGGGCAAAGCTGAGAGAAAGCTGCACAGACCACCAGTACCACCTCCCAGGACACCACAGCCTGAGACCCTCGGAAGGGGGCTGAGTACTGAGACTCAGGCTCCGGAGGTCAGCTCTAGGGAGAGGACTACGGTTGGTGGTGTTGAGGCAGCCTGAGGGGCTAGGGAGGGGTGTTCTAAGGCCTGGGGAGCAGAGTGCCAGCTCCCTGGAGCTGAGGGAACCCAGGAGGAATTCTGGGCCCACAGGAGAAACAAGGCACCATTGTTGAAGGGTAAGGGGATGAGGGGCATATTACCATAGGAATATCTTTCCTGCACATGCATGGACTCTTGGGGGGGGTGGGCTATGGGTGACGAGGTGCCTCTTACATGGGCTACTGGCAACAGGCCCCTTTCATGTAGGATATAGGTGGCCATGCCTCCTGCCAAGGTTAAGCATGACAGAATGCCTCTTGTGTGGCCTACAAATGACAGGGGCAAACTTAGTCATCTCGGACTCCAGAGGTAGGTATGACCCGCCACCACTAGGCGTCCATGAACAGGCACCACCTACGGCCCCAGTCACCTCCGAGGTCAACACAACCAAGCACCACCCATTGTTGTTCTCACTCCTCTAGGAACACACATGCCCTGCTGCTGCCATTGCCAAATGCTCTGGGCTCTGCCTATACTGGCCTAAGGGTCACATTCTGCCACATTCTGGGGCCCTGCAACTAGGAGTAGCCTGCACCACCTTCCTATAGGTCCTTGCTACTGTCAAGGGCCCAGCAACTAGGCACTGGCTACTAACCCTGCCCATTGCCTCCATCTCCCTGGAAGCACACACAGCACCCTATCAAAGGGATAACAGCCTGCTCACACTGAGGAAAGAGACAGCAAAGCAGCCCTCATGCCAAAAATAAATAGTAAGGCCTCACAAAATACTCAGGGGCACACTCACATATAAAGAGCCACGCAACACTACAGTAGTTTTTTTCCCCTGAACTCACAGAATAAAAAAAATATATATAGCAAAATGAAGAAGCTCAGGAACCATTCCTAGTTAAAAGAACAGGAGAATTCCCATGAAACTGAGCAAATAATGAAACAGACCTCTGCAGTCTAACACTCCAAATTCAAAAAGGAATTAAGAGCAAATATGAAGGAATTAAGAATGGATATGAATAGTAATGTAGATTACCTTAGAAAAGAACTAGAAAATATAATGAGGAGCCAAGAAAAATTAGAAAATTCATTTGCAAAGACACAAGCTACTTAAAGGCACTGAAGAGCAGAATGAATAATGCAGAACAAATAAGTGACATGGAAGATAGAATAATGGAAATCACCCATCAGGACAGCAGACAGGAAACCAATGTAAGAGATCTATGGGATAATAAAAAGTGGGCCAGTTATGCCTAATAGGGATTAAGAAGGAGGAGAAAAAGAAAAGGGGATTGAAAATGTATTTGAAGAAATTATGGCTGAAAACTTTCCAAATCTAAAGAAAACAAATGTCAAGATACAGGAAGAACAAAGGGCCCCAAACATGTTGAACTGAAACAGGCCTGCACCAAGACATATTATAATAAAAATGGCAAAACTTAAAGATAAAGAGAGGATTCTAAAGGCAGCAAGAGAAAAACAAAGACTTAATTATGAGGGAACCTCCATAAAGCTATCAGCTGATTTCTCTACAGAAATACTGCAGGGCAGGAGAGGCAAGATATATTCAAAGTTCTAAAACAGAACGTTTTGCAGCCTAGAACACTCTACCCAGCAAGAATATTGTTTAAAATAGAAGGGGAAATAAAGAATTTCTTCAACAAACAAAACCTGAAAAAGTACAACAACACTAAACCCATTCTAAAAGAAATACCGAAAGGGCTCCTCTAACTAAAAAAGGAGTAAGAAGAAATAGGATAGAGGAAATCATAGTTGGAAAGAAATCACTTAAATAAGCCAGTATACAGATCTAAAAGAAAAAAAAACCACCTACTGTAAAAGTGATGATCAGCACAAGGAACAGCAAAAAGATAAACATGAAGATGTTAAAAAAGGACATCAAAATCATAAAATGTGGGGAAGGAAGTAAGAAAATCTAGACTATTTTTTTAGAATGTTTTTGAGCCTATATGACTATCTAGGCTAAAGCAAGCAGATATAGGAAGGGGTTAACATACTTGAAAAACAGGGCAACCACAAATCAAAGCCAAATAATACGTTCACAAAAACTAAAAAGAGGAGGACACAAGCATAAAATAAAAGGAAATCATCCAACCCCCAAAAAAGAAAAGAACAAAAGAGAAACAGAATCAACCAGAAAACAGGGTTTAAAATGGCAATAAATACATATTTATCAATAATTACCTTCAATGTCAATGGACTGAATGCTCCAATCAAAAGACATACAGTGGCAGACTGAATTAAAAAAACAAGAGCCTGCAATATGCTGCCTACAAGAGACTCACCCTAGGGCAAAGGACACAAATAAATTAAAAAGTGAGGGTATAGAAAAAGACATTTCATGTGAATGGAAAAGATAGGAAAACAGAAATTGCAATATTCATATCAGACAAAATAGACTTTAAAATGAAGGCCATAAAGAAAGACAAAGAAGGACACTATTTCATGATAAAAGGGTCCATTCAAGAAGAGGCTATTACACTAGTCAATATATATGCCCCTAATATAGGAGCACCCAAATACATACAACAAATACTAACAGACATTAAAGGAGAAACTGATGGGAATGCAATAACAGTAGGAGACTTTTAACACCCTACTCACATCAATGGAGAGATACTCTAGATAGAAAATCAATAAGGCAATAGAGATCCTAAATGACACAATAGAAAATTTAGACAATATTTTCAGGACATTGCATCAAAAAAATCAGAATATACATTATTTTCAAGTGCACACGGAACATTCTCAAGGATTGACACATACCGGGGCAAAAAATAACCTCAACAAATTTAAGTGTATAGAAATTATTTCAAGTATCTTCTCTGACCACAATGGCATGAAACTAGAAATCAACCACAGGAAAAGAAATGAGAAAAAACTGACTACGTGGAGACTAAATATGCTACTGAAAAACCAGTGGGTTGGAGTTCAAGTCATGGCTCACAGAAAATGAATCTGACTAGTATCCATGAGGATGCAGGTTCAATCCCTGGTCTTGCTCAGTGAATTAAGGATCCAGCATTCCCATGAGCTATGTTGTAGGTCACAGACATGGCTCAGATCTGGCATTGCTGTGGCTGTGGTGTAGGCTGGAGGCTACAACTCTGATTCGACCCTTAGCCTGGAAACCTCTATATGCCGTGAGTGTAGCCCTAAAAAGACAAAAAAAATAATTTTTTTAAAATGGGTCAATGAGGGAATCAAAAGGGAAATTAAAAAATACCTCAAGGAGTGCCTGTTGTGATGAAGCAGAAATAAATCTAACTAGTATTCATGAGGATGTAGGTGCAATCCCTGGCCTCACTCAGTGGGTCTGGGATACAGCATTGCCCTGAGCTGTGGTATATGTCTCAGACATGGCTTGGATCCCACATTGCTGTGGCTGTGGCATATGCCAGCAGCTGTAGCTCCCTTTTGACTACTAGACTGGGAACTTCCATAGGCCATGGAAAAAATGGCCTAGCAAAAAATAAAATGAAATAAAAATAAAAAATACCTCGAGACAAATGATAATAAAAACACAACCATTCAAAATCTATGGGATGCTGCAAAAGCAGTGCTTGGAGAGAAAGTCATAGCAATACAGGTCTTCCTCAAAAAAAGAAGAAAAATCTGAAATTGACAACTTAACCCTCCACTTGAAATAATTAGAAAAGAAGAATAAACAAAACCTAAAGTCAGCAGAAGGAAGGAAATCATAAAGATCAGAGGAAATCAATAAAATAGAGATTCAAAAAACAATAGAGAAAATCAATAAAACCAAGAGCTGGTTCTTTGAAAGGGTAAACAAAATTGACAAACCCCTGGCTGATTCAAAGAAAGAACTCAAATAAACAAAATAAGAAAATAAAAAGGAGAAATCTCAAAGGATACTGCAGAAATACAAAAAAAAACGTAAGAGAACAGTGTGAACAATTATATGCCAATAAATTTGACAACCTAGGAGAAACGGACAATTTCTAGACATATAGCCTGCCGAAACTGAATCAAGAATAGATCAATTGAGCAGACCAATTACTAGAAATGAAATTGAATATGTAACAAAAAAGACTTTCCCTACAAACAAAAGTCCAGGACCAGATGGCTTCACAGGCAAATCCTACCAAACATGCAAAGAAGAACTTATACCCATCCTTAAACTTTTCCAAAATGTTGAAGAAGAAGGAACACTCTCAAAGACATTCTATGAAGTCATCATCACCCTAATACTAAAACCAGACAAAGATACTACCAAAAAAGAAAATTATCAGCCAATATCTTTGATGAATATAGATGCAAAAATTCTCAACACAGTTTTAGCCAACCAAATCCAACAACACATAAAAAAGATCATACACCACAACCAAGTTGGATTCATCCCAAGTTCACAAGGATGGTTAAACATACACAAATTAATCAATCTCATACACCACATTAACAAAAGAAAAGTCAAAACCCACATGATCATCTCAACAGATGCAGAAAAAGCATTTGACAAAATCCAACATCCATTCATGATAAAAACTTTTACAGAGTGGGTATAGAGGGAACATACCTTAACACAATAAAAGCCATTTATGACAAACCCACAGTCAACATAATACTCAACAGAGAAAAGCTGAAAGCCTTCCTGCTAAAACCTGGAACAAGACACAGATGCCCACTCTCATCACTTTTATTCAACACAGTATTGGAAGTCCTAGCCATAGCAATCAGACAAATAAAAGAAATAAAAGTTATCCAAATTGGAAGAGGTAAAATTGTCACTCTATGCAGATGACATGATGCTATACATAGAAAACCCTAACGACTCCACACAAAAACTATCTGAACTGATCAGCGAATTCAGCAAAGTAGCAGGATACAAGAGTAACATTCAGAAATTAGTTGCATTTCTGTATACATACAATGAAAGATTAGAAAAGGAATATAAAAATATAATATCTTTTAAAGTCACACCCCCAAAACAGGAACAGGGATGGACCAGAGATTCTCATACTAAGTGACGTAAGTTAGAAAGAGAAAGACAAATACCACATGATATCACTTATATCTGGAATCAAATGAACCTATCTACAGAAAAGAAACAAACTCATGGACATGGAGAACAGACTTGTGGTTGCCAACGGGGAGGGGGACGGAGTGGGATGAACTGGAAGTTTGGGGTTAATAGATGCAAACTGTTGTATTTGGAGTGGATAAGCAATGAGTTCGTGCTGTAAAGTTCAAGGAACTGTATCTAGTCACTTGTGATGGAACATGATGGAGGATAATGTGAGAAAAAGAATGTATATATATGTATAACTATGGATAACTGGGTCACTTTGCTATATAGCAGAAATTGACAGAACATGATAAATCAACTATTATATATATATATATATATTAAATGTATTAGTCACTAAGAGGGAATATGATCACTTAATAGATGTTTACATAAAAACGTTAAAGGATAACGGAAAAGAGGGTACTTCTTTAAGTCAGTATCCAAATTTTGCAAAGATAAATTTCACATGCTCTTTTGAAAATCCAGAATATAGTTGGCTTTAATAACATTAATATTATTTTGGAAATTTTGCATGTTACAAGTTAAAAATGAGATGAATAAATATTTTAAGTAATCAGTCAAAATATCACTTTTGGTAGGTGATTATATAAAAGGAAAAGACAAAGAACTACCTGGAAACTTCCCTGGAGTGATGAGTAAAACAGAGGAAATATTACTTCTCCCAAATTAATGTATAGTTTTAATAAAATTGCCAAGAAATATAAATGAGTAGGAATGTCAAAATATAATTTGAGAAAGCAGAGCAATGGGAGCCGCCAGCTTGGAAAATATAGTTTAAAACAATAACAATAAAATAGGTTTCAAATGCTGAAGTAACACCAAATCTATCAATTAAATGGAATATAAAGGCCAGAAATAAATCTTATATAAGGCTATGTGATAAAGAAGTTATAACCAAAGAAAGATATAATTTAATAAACTGTGCTAGGACAACTGATTATTATATTGGGTGGGGGCATTTATGTATGTTCCTATCATACTCCTCTCCCCAGTTTTAATGATAACTAAAGAATGAAACTAAAAAGAGGACCCATTGTGGCACAGTGGAAACAAACCTGACTAGTAACTATGAGGATGTGGGTTTGATCCCTGGCTCTGCTTAGTGGGTTAGGGATTTGGCGTTGCTGTGAGCTGTGGTATAGGTTGCAGATGCGGCTGGGATTCCATGTTGCTGTGGCTGTGGTACAGGTCGGCAGGTGTAGCCCCCATTCAACCCATAGCCCAGGAACTTCCATATGCCATGGGTGTGGCCCTAAAAAAGAAAAAGAAAAAAAAAATAAACTAAAAAGAAAGAAAAATCACAGGAAAAAATATAAAATATTAAAGAATACTTCTTCCTCTCTGGAGGGGTGACTGTATGATACACTTTGAAGCAATGGAAGAAATCACAGAGAAAAGAAACCCCAATTTTAACTCTATAAAAAAGTTTATACTTCTCTAAAAATAAAAATAATTAAAATAAGAAGACGTGGAGAAATGCCTTTGTAACTAACACACACACCTCAACCAGAAATAAGTTTAATATATATAATCATATAAACAGCTACCTTACACTACTTAAATCATATAAAGCTGTCCCTTACAATACAGTAAATGATTTATGGTATGTTCATACAGTGGAATTCAATTTAGCCATTAAAACGAATGAATTGGTTCTTATAGTTTGTCAAAAGGGATAAATCTCAGCAACATAATACTGAATTTTAAAAAAGCAAGCTGCAGAATGCTGTTTGGTATATTATCACTCATAAAATTTTAAAACTTACAAATCAATATTCTGCATGTCTATGTGTATGATGACTAAAAAGACTAAAACTACTAAAATGTGAAATGGAAAGATATACAGCAAATGTTAAGTGGTTACCTCTGGAAGAGGGGGTGGAAAGTGGGATCCGGGAATTTTATAAAAAGAGTTGTACAGCACTCTATAAAATAGCCAAGTCATAGAAACAACTTAAATGCCCATCGACAGAGGAATGGATAGGGAAGGTGTGGTACATATACACAATGGAATATTACTCAGCCATTAAAAGGAACAAAATAAAAACATTTGTAGCAACAATGATGGACCTAGAAATTATCATGCGAAGTGAAACCAGTCAGACAATTAGAAACCGACATCAAATGCTACCGCTTACATGTGGAAACTAAAAAAATGACACAATGAACTTCTTTGAAGAATAGACACTGACACACAGACTTTGGAAAACTTAATGGTTTCCAAATGAGACAAGCTGGGGGATGGGGGGATGCACTGAGGGTTTGGGATGGAAACGCTATTAAATTGAGTTGTGATGATTTTTGTACACCTATAATTGTAATAAAATTCATTAAATAATGGGAAAAAAAGAGTTGTAAATGGATTTGATAGTTTCTGTATGTCTGAAATATTCCATAATTAATAAAAGAGGACCTATGAAATACTAAGAAAAAAACCTTAAAACTCCAAAATAAGAGTTCCCTGATGGCCTAGCAGTCAAGGGTCCAGCACTGTTACTGCCATAGCTCGGGTTCCATCACTGGCCTGGGAACTTCCCCATGCTGCTGGCTGGGCCAAAAACAAACAAACGAAAAAACCCCCAAACTCCAATATAAAACAACGTGTACAAACAATTCACAGGAAGGGAAATACACACATAGAAAGATGTATGGCCTCCTTAGTAATCAAAGACTAAAATGAGGTATCAGTCACATTTACTAAATTGTAAAAAAAAAACTTAAAAGGAAAAAACATTGTCCCACATACTCCAAAAATTGGTATGATATTTTAAAACACTTACCCAACATATAGAATCTTAAATTTTCAGAGTGGAAGATATGGCCATCCAGTTCTAGAACTTCAAGCAATGTTTGAGATTTTTCACTTGTCTTATTTCTGTCTTTACAGTCAAGACCATACTCACTGCTCTCCCTGAATTTCGGGAGCAAAATCCCTCTTTTAAAGAACTTCAAAGTTCCTGGAAACAAAGATGATTTTTGAAAATAGCTACGGACGGAGTCTGTCCTAAATGTTTCCCGAATAACCAATTCTTGATCCTTAAATGTCCCTCAAATAAAACATCTAATTTTTAAATAGCCATCGAATCTTCAAACTTTTCTCAGAACTTTCGAGACGATTCATAATCCTACAAATCAAATGCAGACTCTTGTGGAGCCCCGCTCCTACTGACCAGTGAGATTGAGCGTGTACACACACACACACACACACACACATACACACACACACACACACACAGAGCCCCCAGCAGTGACTTGTGGTTTTTGTTTTTAAGGGCTTGTCAGTCAAGACAGAGCTGTCTTTTGTGAGAGCACCACGCCTCTCCTATAGCGGGACATACTCTAACCCCCCAGTGACTGTCATCAACACTCAGCTTTTCCATTTGTTTTTAAAGTGAATGGTGGTGGTGGCGGGGGGAGGGGGAGGGGGAGGCGAGGATCAGCGGAATAGAGATGTTGAAGCAGCGGGAGGCATTTTTATTTTTGTTTTTGCACTTTCACAAGGGAGCCCTAAATATATTGAATTTCTGGCTTCTCTCAGCATCTAAAGCTGTTTCTTTGGGATTCCATTCTTCTGTGAGGTTCTTTATCCTCCCACCGCTCCAAGTTGGTTAAGAAGAGAGAAAGCTGAGAAAAAGTTACACTTCCTTTAGAATCTAAATATTTGACTTCATGAGTAAGTGGAGACACGTTTGTGTGACAGTTCTCACCACTCATGCCTCCTAGTGATTTCAAACATAGGGAAGCTGGCAGTTTGCAGGTTCAAAGATGTTTAACAGAGAATGCCCAGAGCCTGTGCTGACTCAACAGGGAGGAGTCAGGGTACCAGTGTCCATAACCGTGGACTCGGCTGGAGTGAAGGTGAGCTGAGCTGAGAGCGCAAAGTGATTCAAGTGGGCAACACCTTTTCAGCTCAGGTAAGGGGTGGATGGCAGCAATAAAATAGCAAGAGCCACCCACTCCCGGGGGCTATGCGACCCCCCAAGTAGCATTAAGTAGCATTCCAAGTACTTGGCATGGCTTCACTCACTCAGTCTTCCTAAAAAAACCTCTGATGACGACTAGTGCTCTCATTCTCCATCCAGGACATCCCACCATGGTTTATGCTCATGGAAGTGGATGAGAACTGGGACAAGGACCTCTCTTTAGACTCTGGAGTTTTCATTTTGAGTCGGGTGAAATGCACTGATATTTTACTCTCTCATCTTCCAGACCGAAGTCTTCCTTCTTAATAGTTTTCCTTTTTTCCCCGTGAATGTATTACCAAGGATGCAGAAGAAACTGTAACACCTTCAGCTTTGTATCTCCACCGAACGCTGTGTCCGTAGTGGCTTTCTGGTTCAATCTGATGCAGGACTTCATTCTTTTCAAAGGTAATGCTTAAGAAACAGACTTATAAGACTTGGCACTGGAATGAATCCTTAGGCTTTGGTTAACTCCACAGAAATGAATGGTTTGTATGCATACTGAACAAATATATAGAAAAGTATATATATAAAAGTATATCTATATATATCCTTACCACATCGAAACATAAAAATCATACAGAGCTTATGTAATATTTAAGTCAAATGATATGTTACTTGACCTGTTTCTACTTAAGTCATTCAGGAAATTTAAAGACTTTTTTAGGATAAATAATCTTCAAGAAGTTTTAGACGGTTAGAATGGGGCCTGCTTGAATCATAAAGAAAGTTATATTGCTTTAGAAAATTTCAGTTACTATTTTAAACTAAGACTTCATCGGACTTAGTAAATCTGGCCAATATTTAGGAACTGTTTTAAATGATGGCAATGCGATTTTTACTTTCCTCTCACATCCCCAAGACTGTTTAACAGTACCACTAGAGGTGGGGTGGTACAAGAGTTACACTCAAGAGAATTTTGTTTTATTTGGTGTATTTCCCTTTCCTCCCTCCCTCAGCCCTACCCCTGCCCCCAGCTCCAGCTGCCTCTTTTACTTGGAGATTTGGCCTGAGATGGCTGGACCAAGCACAGACACTGGACCCAGTGGGGAGTCAATTTATAGACCAGCTGAGCCAATCCCCCTCCCAAGGGCATTTACAATTGGAGACAGAGAGACTGAGTCAGTCTGCTGATGGATGCCGTTGGCCCAAAGGTCATATGGAGTCAGAGCTGGGGTTGGTCCACATGCCAATTAAAGTCACGAGGCAGTCAACCACCCGAAGCAGGTGGGAGAGCAGAGGCAAGGCACAGAAACAAGGAAGGAATCCCAGCTCTTTATTTCCTGGTTCAGACTACTATGGCCAGGTGACTGGTTTTCTAGTTCCGAAAGCCTGGGAGGTTGCTCACTATTCATTTTATTTCGTTTTCTAGGTAGGTTTCTCTCACTTTCAACCCAAGTGATTCCAGATGAAGATCACTCCATATACCAAAGGTCAAGTCCAGGCCACAGAATAGTTTCCTATCTCTTCAGCATCACACCAAGTCATCCAGATCTCAAAGGTCTATGGAGCAACACAGGGATGAATACGGGGCACAGGCAGGATATGGGCCGTGGGTATAACTAGGAGGTTGGCCATGTGTTATAGCTTGTAAATGCCCAGCTTCTAGCTTGACATAGTCTGACAGCATTTCCCATCAATCTTTTTCACCTGCAACTTCTATGGGCCAATGATTCTGCCAAGATCGGGGCTTAGCCCTCTCAACATAGTCTATGCCCAGTCATGAGTGGCATCATTCCAATAAGAGAGTGCCTTCCTCTGGTCCTGACAGGTGGTGACAGAGCTGTCCAGGGATGCTGGAGATGAAGGTTTGTTCCTTCAAAAAGCATTTATTGGAGTTCCCATTGTTGTGCAGTGGAAACGAATCCCACTAGTATCCATGAGGATGCAGGTTCGATCCCTGGCCTTGCTCAGTGCGTTAAGGATACGGCATTGCCGTGAGCTGTGATGGAGGTTGCAGACGCAGCTCGGATCCCTGCATTGCTGTGGCTGTGCTGTAGGCCAGCAGCTGTAGCTCCAATTCGACCCCTAGCCCGGGAACCTCCATATGCTGTGGGTGCAGCCCTAAAAAGCAAATACATAAACAAATAAATAAGCATGTATTGACTATCTGCTATGGCTAGGCACTGTGCAAAGTGCTAGGGATAGAGCAAGGAGCTCAACAGTAAATCTCTTACCTGCATGGAATAGTGTGCGGGGAGGGGCAGGGACCCTTATGAGGAACACCGCGAGAAGCATAAGCAGGGCAGTCTTAGAGAAAGACTGGTTAGGGGAAGGCTGGATGAGGAACCTACCTAGGTGGGCTGGGATATGAAGGCCTCTCTTTCTCAGGAAGAGTCAACAACGAAAAAATTTAAATACAGAGGAAAAAGCATGCACAAAGACCCTCTCATGGGACAGAACTTGGAGAGAAAGAACTAGAAGAAGATAAGGTGGTTGGAGCACAATGACAGGGAGGGAGCACAACCTGTGATGAGGTGGGCAGGGGCCAGACCCCAGAGGGCTGGTGGGCTATGGTGGGGAATTCGGATTTTAGAATGAATGCTTGTCAGTCTTTTTGTCATAAGGGCGATAATTACCTTTTTGTTACATTTCATTATATTTTACAAGGACCTTATACATTTTTGCCATGCTAATGAATCATAACTGATACTTTCATCTTATGCTCATTTAACTTACAATATAACTTAGGCTGTTATCCTCCCAGCTTTTAAAGGCAAAGAAAATTAAAGTTTTACTTGATGTGTTGGATTAAAGATGGCTACAAATTTTTGCTAATCTACCTGTTTCCTCTCCTTGTGCATCTGGGCTGGCCTGGGACTATTTTGACCAACAGAATGCATAAGTGATGCAATGCAAGCTCTGGGCTGACCCTTGAAGAGAACGGGCGCTTTCCTCCTGGAGGTCCTTTGGAGCTAGGAGCTGTCGTGTAAGAACTGAACTTGATGCAGGCACTTTTCAGAAGCTGCTGAGGGTTGAGAACCGATGACACGTATCATGCAGAACCCAGAACATTTGTTCAATACATAGATGACCATGTCTCTTTTCCAGAAAATTCTGTTTCTGTAGTTGAGGGTCGGAATCCAACAATTTGTGGTTTAAGAAGTAACCCAGGTAATTCTCATCTTAAAGAAGTTTGGGAAATAGGGCTAGAGGTCAAGATTTCAGAGACATTTCAATAGGTCTTCAAATAATCCATCACCAATGATAATAAAGACTGTGGAAGGCTTTTGACTCTGTTTTCATGTGGATGAGCCTTAAACCTTCAGGGCTGGAACAGCTGATAGCAGCACACAACTAACTACACATCTGTAAAACCGTCCACCAATAATGCCTGACATGAAAACTTAGGATTCTGGCAGCATGCATTTGAGCATTCTATATACTATATATTTTAGCCAAAAACTGAAATAGAGACCTCATGCTTCCTCAGCGAGCATAGAAGGGAATCAGGCAGGCACCTCCACGCCCTATTCTGGGGCCTAATGAACTCCATCTGTGCGTGTGCACACACACACACGCACACACACAAACGTGCATGCACACACACGTGGCAAATTAGATAATGCACTGAGACTCTCATTATTGCCTTGACTTCCTTAGATATAAACTTATAACATGCCTGATTGTGCCTCTTCACACCCACTAAATAGCTCACACATGCTCCCTTTCAATAATCTTATCATTGACTCTGTGGAGTCTTGGTCAGCTCGTGACCTAGTGGTACAATCATTATTTTGACCACCTCCATCTTATGCTTCCTAGTTGCTGTGTTTATTGACCTTTCCCCAGATTCAAAGGGCAATACCTGTCTTTCACACTCAATGCCTATAAGTTTACTCCTGCAACCAGGTCAGATCTCTCCTCTGCTGCTTTCTTCTCCTTCCCGCTTCCTCACCCCAAGAAAAGCCCTGAATCTATTTGCGGACAACATTCCAGTTCTAGAATTCACCCTGCCAGAATGATCTTCCTAATGGGACATCTAATGGGGCCTCCCACTGACAGAGGAGACCACCCCATCTGCAGCTAGGGACGAGAGACACTCCCACGCCAGATGCAAGGAGATGCAGCAGCAGATCAGGGCTTGATGTATATTCATCGCTTATTTAATATTCAAGAAGTTTTTTCTAAAGATATTTCTATTGAACTCACTTGTGGTGTCACCATCTGGAAAATATCAAGCCTCATCCCACTGAGGTAAACCCCTATTGCGTATTTTTTCCCTTTTATGTGAGCCCAGTGGGCATGGAGTGTGCATCTCTATGTTTAGCACATTTTCTCGCCAAGGCAGCTCCCAGGCACATGACACTCTAAATAATTCAGTGTTGTACAGACCCATTAACAGCGCCTCCTAATTGATGCTACTAGAAAGTTTAAATAGGGCTCTAAGAAGCCTCCGTGACTTCTCAATGTGAGGTCTTTTCACATTTGTAAGTGGTAGATTAGGGTCTTAAGATAGAGTCAGCTGTCCAAAAACTCATGTATTTCATTACAATCAGCTTGTCAATTGGACCAACTCTTCTCCCAAAGTCTAGAATCAGGCGTGTGTCTAAACCTACAAATAAAGGGTTTAGTTAACTCTGAAGGATACAGGCCAAGGGGGCAAGGGGTGTGCTACAGATGATTCATCCAATGGAAATGGAAAATCCACCCATGTTAGACAAGAGGGATTAAGATAAAATTTATATAATCATTTTTAAAATTTTTAATGACTTTTTTCCATTATAGTTGGTTTACAGTGTTCTGTCAATTTTTGACTGTACAGCACAGTGACCCAGTCACACACACACACATATATATATACATTCTTTTTCTTATGTTATCCCCCATCATGTTCCATCACAAGTGATCAGAGCTATACAGCAGGATCTCATTGCTTGTCCACTCAAATGCAATAGTTTGCATCTATTAACCCCAAGCTCCCAGTCCATCCCACTCCCTCCACCTCGGTAACCACAAGTCTGTTCTCCAAGTCCATGCATTCCTTTTCTCTGGAAAGGTTCGTTTGAGTCATATATTAGATTCCAGATATAAATGATATCATATGGTATTTGTCTTTCTCTTTCTGACTTACTTCACTTAGTATGAGAGTCTCTAGCTCCATCCATGTTGCTGCAAATGGAATTATTTTGTTCTTTTTCATGGCTGAGTAGTATTCCGTTGTATATATATATACTACATCTTCTTAATCTATTCATCTGTTGATGGACAGTTAGGTTGTTTCCATGTCTTGGCTATTGTGAATAGTGTTGCAATGAACATTATAGGTACATGTATCTTTTTCAAGGAAAGTTTTGTCCAGATATATGCCCAAGAGTGGGATTTCTGGATCATATGATAGTTCCACATTTAACTTTCTCAGGTACCTCCATACTGTTTTCCATAGTGGTTGTACCAATATACATTCCCACCAACAGTGAAGGAGGGTACCCTTTTCTCCACACCCTCTCCATCATTTGTTATTTGTTGACTTGTTAATGTTGGCCATTCTGACGGGTGTGAGGTGGTACCTCATAGTAGTTTTGACTTGTATTTCTCTAAAAAATTTATATTTGGGAAGGGAGAGTATTCATATTTTTGTCTTTTGAAAAGTGTTCAGAAAATTAATTTCCATTCTCTGGGTGTTTTTACACTGCTAGTTTAAGGAAGTATCTCAGATGTAGTCTAGCTGGCAGATGGAAAAGGAATCTTGATTTTTAAGTTTGTTGCAGAGAAGACAAAAGTGGGTATGGCGTGTTCATTCAAAAGTTTCTGTGAAAAACTTGTTCTGTGCCAAGTAACATAGTTCCTAGAGAGAATAAGACCCCCATCTGCCTCCCAGGACACACTACCCAGTGCAATGAGTTCAACTCAAATGGAGATGATATGGGGCAATGTATCATGTCTTACAATAACGTGCTTCAGGCTGCTGCTCTAAAAAATTATCCATTCGTTTGATGATAAACTCGTTTTCTTCTATGCCTTATAAGTGCTACACAGAGATACTGAAAAAAAGTGATTTCCTTTTTTTTTTTTTTTTGCCTTTTTAGGGCCATACCTGCAGCCTATGGAGGCTCCCAGGATAGGGATCGAATCAGAGTTGTAGCCGCCAGCCTATGCCACAGCCACAGCAACACCAGATCCGAGCCACGTCTGTGACCTACACCACAGCTCACAGCAACACTGGATCCTTAACCCACTGAGCAAGGCCAGGGATGGAACCCTCATCCTCATAGATGTAGTCAGATTCACTTTTGCTGAGCCACAACAGGAACTCCGAAAAAAAGTGATTCTTGAAGCAAAGCAGAGTTTATCATACTTAGAGAAAGGCAAATATCATATGATGTCACTTACATGTGGGGTCTAAAAAAATGATGCAAATGAACTTATTTACAAAACAGTAAAAGATTCACAGATATAGAAAACAAATTTAATGACTACCACAGGGGAAAGTGGGGGAAGGGGCTAGTAGGGAATTTGGGAGTGACGTATACACTCTACGATCTGTAAAATAGATTATCAACAAGGACCTACTGCACAGCACAGGCAACTCTACTCAACAGTGTGTAATAACCTATAATGGAAAAGAACCTGAAAATGTACAACTGAATCATTTTGCTGTATATCTGAAAGCCTGACAATGAACGCTACTTCAATTTAGAAAAAAATTTCTAAAAAGTGGTTCCAGGTAAAAAGGACAACAGGGAGACTGGTTCAGGAAGGAGGAGACAAATGTTCTACTTTTGACCAGAATTACCACAGACAGGAAATCATAAAGCGGTTAGGAAGCAGCTTGCTCCAACCAGAATCATCGCCTTGCAGGCAGTCTCTTCCCTCTCTACCAGTGTGACCTTGAATTTCAAAGGTAAACCTCTGAGAGAGTATAGCAGACAGGTCTGCCTCCTCGGAGTCCTGCCAAGACAGGGGTCAGGGCACGGGTTGTCACACAGTAGCCTCACACTTTGATTCTTGTTCCACTTGTTCCCACAGACCTGCTGCTGTACCTTCCCATCTCCCCTTGCGAGGCTCCCACCACGTCATCACAGGCTCCTTACTTCCGTTATTTGTATTAGAACACTGCTCTTTTTTAGGCCATTTGGCAGAGATTTACCATACAGCAGGAAATCTTATCGGAAAACATTGTGTCAGAGTTCCTATCGTGGCTCAGCGGAAACAACTCCGACCAGGAGCCATGGGGTTGTGGGTTCGATCCCTGGCCTTGCTCAGTGGGTAAAGGACCTGGCCATGCCGTGAGCTGTGGTGCAGTTCGCAGACAAGGCTCGGATACTGCGTTGCTTTGGCTGTGGCGTAGGCCAGTAGTTGTAGCTCCCACTGCGCCTCTAGCCTGGGAACCTCCATATGCCACGAGTGTGGCCCTAGAAAAGCAAATTAATTAATTAAAAAATCTAAAAAAAAATCTTTGTGTTGACATAAGGACTGATACAATGTTAAAATCCAGACATGATATTATATCATCTCTTTGTCATGTGTACATTTGGGGACTGAATTATTATCATTTGCTTACTGGGTCTAAGATAATTAAATATATCAAATGAAAAAGTATTGTCCTGGGGCAGTGGGTCCCAGCAAAGATTTTGACATATCTGAATACTGAAGTAAAATAATGTTTCTCGAAAGGAAAGTGACCCAAATGAGACTATTATATGCTTTTTTCCTTTTCTTTAGCAAAAAGTTTTGTTGGAAAACAGTGAGTGAAATGAGATTTTTACCAGGAAGGAGCATTTTGGAGGAGTAACTCATTCTTTGTACACGAGCACACAACACTGAACAAAAAATTCAGGGTTCATGTGCACCGGGAAGGTGTTGAGTATCTGGATGGATACCCGAGCCACACGTGCAAGGACCTGGGGATGACTAACAAGTCAGCAAGTCATGACCTCATAGTGTGGAAAGTGCTGGAACAGGGGTCTGTAAAATGACATAAGGGCTGAGGGGCAGTAAGACTGCCTGAGAGGAAACAAGGACAAATCAAAGATGACACTTTTGTATATTAACTTGTGTCCTGTCACCCAGCTAGACTTTCAGGAGGTTTTTATTGACTCTTTGGAAGTTTCTCTGTCATCTGAAAACAAGCAGAGTTTTATTTCTTCCTTTCCAATTTGGATATTTTTTCTTTTTCTTGTTGTATTTCATTGGCTAGGACTTTCAGCATGATATTAAAATGGAGTAGTAGAAGGGTACATCCTTGCTTTATTCCTAATCTTTTTGTTTGTTTTTTAAGCAACACTAGGGGTCGAATCCAAGCTACAGCTGCCTGCCTACACCACAGCCACAGCAACATGGGATCAGAGCCGCATCTGCCGCCTATACCACAGCTCACAGCAACACTGGATCCTTAACCCCCGAGGGAGGCCAGGGATCGAATCCACATCCTTATGGATCCTAGTCAGGTTCCTTAACCTCTGAGCTATGACAGGAACTCCGCCTTATTCCTAACTTAATGGTAAAGCTTCAAGTTTCTTCAAATGATGTTAGGTATAGTTTTTTTGGCAGATTGAAAAAAAATCAAGTTAGGGAGTTTCTCTCTATCCCTAATTCGTTGAGAGTTTTTATCATGAATGAGGGTTGGATTTTATCAAATGCGTTTTCTGCAACTATCGATATGATCATGTGATATGTGCCTTTAGCTTGTTAATGTGCTGGAATATATTGATTGATTTTCATATACTGAACAAATCTTGCACACCTGGAATGAATCCCTCTTGTTCATGGTACTATAATTCTTTTCATACATTGTTGAATTTGATTTGTTAATATTTTGTTAAGCATTTTTGCATCTATGTTCACAAGAGTCATTGGTTTGTAAGTTTCCTTTCTTGTGATATCTCAGTCTGGTTTAGATATTAGGATAATGCTGGCTTCACAGAATGTGTTAGGAAGTTTTTTCTTTTTTTCTGTCTTCTGAAAGAGATTGTAGTGAATCAGTATAACTTCTTCCTTAAATGTTTGGTAGAATTCACCAGTGAAACCATCTGGGCCCAGTGCTTTCTTTTTTGGAATGCTACTAATTATTGATTCAATCTCTTTAATATATAAAGACTTATTTAGATTTATTTGTTTTGCCTTGTGTAAGTTTTGGTAGTTTTTACCTTTCAAGGAATTGGTCCATTTCGTCTATGTCATCAAATTCATGGGCATGGAGCTGTTCATAGTAATCTTTGATTATTCTTTAAATTTTTGTGGGATCATTAATAATCACACCACTTTCATTCTTAGTATTTGTAATTTGTGTCGTCTCTATTTTTGCCTTGGTTAGCTTGGCTAAACATCGATCAATTTTATTAACTTTCTTCCCTAAAGAACAGCCTTTGGTTTTGTGGAGTTTCTCTACTGTTTTTCTGTTTCAGGTTTTTAAGGACATATTCTCTACTTTTATTATTTATTTTTTTTCTCCTTGGTTTAGGCTTAAATTGCCCTTCTTTCTCAAGTTTCCTAAAAGAGAAGGCTTTGAAACAAGCTGGGTATGTTAGTCTGGATCCTCTGAGAAACAGACACCAAGATGCAATTAAACATGTTCACTAAAGGCATTACCTGTGAGAGGAGATAGGGAAGGAGCCCAGGAAGGCTGGGAGCAAGTGTCAGACCACTATGTAAGTCTGACCTGGAATAAGAAAAGAGGGAGGGAAGGTTGAGTTATCTGAGAAAGGTTCATCATCAAGGCTGTTAGGGCATCTTCAAGCCAAAGTAGGCTGTTAGAAGGTTTTATGCTTCTGAGACAGGGCCTGCCTTAATATTCTGGCAGATTCTTTCAATAGCTGGGAACATCCAATGGATTAGGACTTAGTGCAAATGCAGCAATGGATTTCAGAGCATACAAGCTGGGCCCCTGGTCAATTATATATCCTACATGGGAGGTCTGAGAAGTGTATTTTCACATCCATTTCACCAGATTTTACAAGAGGGAGACAATGAGGCAGATGCCCCCAGAAGCATGAAAAAAACCAACATGTTTAAAATAAGTAATCCTGTTAGCTAGAGATTGGACTAACTGGTACAAAGTTCAAGGGACTTGAGTGAGGTGGGCCTTAGAGGACCTTGTGGGCCATGGTGAAATTTTGGATTGTATCCTGAAGGCAAAGAAGATTTATTTGGGGGTTTAAGCACAAGAACAATAAGATTAGATGAGGTCAGTTATGGAAAGAGGATTCTAGAAGTAGAAAGGTGGAAGATTGAGTAGGGGACAGAGAGCAGAGGTTGAAAAACTAGGGAGGAGAGTGTGGCTTTGGTCTAAAGAGAGCTGATGAGGACTGGAATCAGGCAAGAGGTGATGCGGGGGACCAGATCCAGGAGTCCTTTAGGAGGTAGGATTGACATAACTCGGGCATGGGATAGGAAAAGTGTAAAATGAGCAGCAGACATTTGACTTCAGGGACTCAGGGATGGGGAAGAAATTGACAGAGAAAGGGAATTACAAGAGGGGAAGTGGTGATGGAGGAAACCAAGAGTTTAGTTAGTTTGGGACAGGTGGCTTCAGAGGTTCATCTCTCCATCTGCCATTTGCATATGTGAGTCTGGGATTCAGAAGCATTGCCTGGACTAAATAGAGAGGTTTAGGTGCATTTTGAGTCCATGACTATGACTGAGATGACACAGGTTAGGGTGTAGCTTTAGGAGAGAAGAAGGCCAAATGCTGAACTCCGGAGAACTCGCCAATAGAGATGTGAACATGAGGAGCCCATAGAGGGGACTGAGGAATGGTGAGGTGGGTAGGAAGGAAGGAATGGTTCTCTGAAAGTCAGGGCAGGGGGGCATTCTGAGCGAAGTGTGATCAACAGTGTCAAATGCTGCTGGAGGGGAGCCGGTGAGGTGGTAACTAGGAAGTATCCTCATCTCTCCTCTGTCAAGAGTCGGAGGTGGAACTGTGCTCCCCAAAAGACATGTGGAGTCCTGAGCCCTGGAACGTCAGAATGTGACCTTCTTTGAAAACAGGGCTTTGGTGATATAATTAAGACATAAATGAAGATGAGGTCATACTGGAGTGAAGTGGGCTCCTAATCCAATATGGCTCCTGCCCTTATATAAGAAGAGAAAGGACAGATAGACATAAAAAAATGGAGACAGGAATTGGAGTCGTGCAGTACAAACCAAGGAACACCAGGCTTGCTGGCAAACACAGAAGCTAAGGGAAAAAATAGGAGAAAGATCCTTCCCGAGATCCTTCAGAGAGGATGACCCTGCTGACAACTTGATCTAAGACTTCTAGCCTCCAGAACTGCTAGAAAATACCTTTCTATTGTTGTCAGCCACCCTAGTGCGTGGTACTTTGTTGCAGGAGCCCCAGGAAATTAAGAAATAAAATTAAAGAGTTAGCAGGTAAGTCTTCCCTTAAGACTGGAGGAAAGGCAAGTGAAAGCGCAGAACTAATACCTGTAGACATGAGGAGGACGAGTGGGTGATAGAAAGAGTTACAGCCTTTGGCATCTTTTCCTCTATAAAACCAGGGATGGGGACCATCTGCTGAGAGTGAAGGATGGGCCAGAAGGTGGTTACAACTTCCAGCACCATCTGTATTAGTTCTCTGTTGCTGTGTAACAAATTTCGCCCCAAACTGAGCAGCCTAAAACAGCAAACATTTGTGATCTCACGTAGTTTCTTTCTAAGAGTGAGGAATCTGGCAATGGCTGAACTGAGCAGTTCTGGCTCAGGATCTGTTGTCGGGTTGTAACCAAGATGTCAGCTAGGGCTGCAGGCTTCTGAGGTTTTGATTGGGCTGGAAGATCTGCTTCCATGATGGCTCACTCACATCCATGTCTCTATAAGGTTGCTTGAGTGTCCCAACTACACAAGAACCAGGTTACCCTATAACAAGTCATCCAAGGTGGAGACCAAGGCGTAAACCACAATTTATTTTATGACCTAAGCTTGGCAGTCATATATTATCACTTCTGCTGGTGATGGTCTATGTATAATCTATTGACTATACAGACCAACTCTGACACAAAGACTACACAAGAGAACAAATACTAGGAGGCAGGGACCATTAGGAGCCATCTTGGAGGCTGGTGACCACGCCACCCAAATGCTAAGGCCTCCCAGGTCCTGACACCAGTCCTGTTATCATCCCCTGAGTTTCAGATGCTTAGACTAAGGTGTCTTTTGGTCACCCCCTCTTGGATGTCCCATGAGCACCTCCAAGGCAACGTGTATAAAACCGAACTCTCCATTCTACTCTCAAACCCGGATTCCTTCTCTAATTCTCTCTTAGTCAGAAGCTCAGCTCATGATCCAAACACCCAAGCTTGAAGCTGAGGTCATCTGAAATCACTTCACCGACTCCTCCAATTCAGACCATTACCAGTCATAGCAACTTTACTTCCTAAATACCTCTGCCTCCTCTCTATGCTTGCTTTTACAGTCCTAGCTAAGGAATTTCTCTCTCACCTGCATCACTGCAACAGCCTCCGAACTATTGGACTGACATACAGTTGTCAAGGACTATGAAAGGTCTAGGATTTACTTTACTTAGCCTGGATGCTAGCAGTTTCATGGATGCTGACAGAACACACAAGACTTCCGGGTCAGATACAAAGGACTTTATAACCCCCAGCATAGCAAGCAGCCCAAACTCCATATTCATCTCAATACCCCTTTGCTTCCTAGGAACCACAGGAGGCAACATGGTGTGACCCAGGCAGACGCTACGCACGTAGTGGGGGTTCTGTCTCAGTGAAAAGTCTAAGCTTAGGGGTCCTGAATCTCTTTTCTTTGTTTGTTTTTCTTTTCTTTTTAGGGCTGCACTTGCAGCATATGGAGGTTCCCAGGCTAGGGATCAAATCGGAGCTGCAGTTGCTGGCCTGTGCCACAGCCACAGCAACGCCAGAATCAAACTGCATCCTTGACCTACACTGCAGGTTGCGGCAATGCTGGATCCTTAACTCACTGAGCAAGGCCAGGGATCAAACCCTCATGGATACTAGTTGGGTTCTTAACCTGCTGAGCCACAACAGGAATTCCCTGAATATTTTATAACGGGCTGCGAGCAAAGATGCTGCCCTTCGAGGCTCCATCTCCATCTTCCAAAGATGCTGGCCACACAAACCTCCCATAAAGAATAATCCGGAACAAAGAAGTAGTTAGTACTTCATTCACAAGACAGGCAAAAAAGTGATAAACCCAAGCGGAAGTGTTTCCCAGCAACAGCCAAAATCTGAATCAGGCCCTGTACCTTAGAACAAAGTCAAGTTTCTCAAATGACACTCACATCCCCCCTTCTCCCTGTTTCATAACATGGGTCAGAAATAATTTGCATCCCCTCAACAGTCCGGGTTAATTCCTGCCTCTAGCTCTTTGCTTGGGTCATCTTCTCGGCCCGAATTTCCCCCTCCTTTTCCTAGAAATTGTTCCTCTGATGCTCTGTGAAGTAGCTTCAGAAGCCCACACGCCTTCCGGCTGTTGCTGGCTTAATGTTTGTCTACGGAGACAGGGGGCCAACCCTTCTTACGCTTTTTCATGGATTCATATTTACTACCCACAAATGTTTTCTTCTTCCCCTAAACCAAACTGCCTGTTTTTTTTTTTTTTTTTTTTTTTTTT